>JAPMOQ010029355.1:2421395-2438178 GCA_026543055.1 Argiope trifasciata | reverse complement strand
GTGTGTGTGTGTGTGTGTGTGTGTGTGTGTGTGTGTGTGTGTGTGTGCGTGCGTGCGTGCGTGCGTGCGTGCGTGCGTGCGTGCGTGCGTGTGTGTGTGTGTATTTCTTTTAAAATTACTAAAAAGTATATTAGTTAATGAAATATATGATTCATATCTAATTCCTTAACCATCAAACAATTCTAGGAAACTTAACAAAATTTCAGATGCACTTATTTCAACTCTTAAATGCATAATTTTTTTGATTCATTGATTCGAAAATGTTTCTTTACATTTCTGTAAAGGAGGTTCCAAAATTAATGCAAGTTTTGAATTTGACACTATTCAAGGAATAAAATATTGGCAACGCTACTAATTGAAACCATTTTACAGATGCTAATTTACGTGAGATGATTAAATGTTTAGTTTTGATGTAAGAATTACATACCAAATATCATAGTGTGGTGGTAAGTTCATTAATCACATAAGTACTTCTAGACCAGAGTGTGGATTTTTGTCTAAGTGTTATGCTACCCGGCTATGAACCCCAACGTAGCAAGTACGAACCGGAAGGATGCACATTGTTGACCCAAGTTCTGAGCTAACAAATGCAACCTTCTTGGCTCCCTCTAGCGGTAGGAAAGCCGCCATGATGCTTGGCGCGATAAAAACTTTCGTCACTCTCCATAACACTTCACGCGATTAACAAAAAAACATTTGGTGCGATAACATCGTTCGTCTCTCCCCCGACTCACTGGAGTGGAAGTAATGTGGTGGTAAGTTCTTTAGCCACATAAGAACTTCCAGACCAAAGTGTGTACTTTTGTCTAGGGGTTATGTCATATCATACGGCTGCGAACACAATGGTCCCGAGATCAAATCTAAAAAAGCAAAATAGCTTTTAATTGCTGCATTGTTGGTCTATTGTCTTTACAGATTAATAGTATAATCTTCCAAAAATAATGTTTTCCCTTCCCAAAAATTCAAAAACATGGAAATTCACAAAAATTTTGAGAGGGTTTTTTTTATTTTTTGCAATTACACTATTTTTTTTTATATATTTCGCAGCATGTGTAGAAAACGAAGAGACACACAAACAGATAAAAAATAAAGTTCATAAAATTAACAAAAATTATGTTTTCAAAATTGCAGGCATTAATTATTAAAAAGAGCTTCGGTGCCTTTCTTAGAACACCTCCTACCATAAAAACTTATTTCTGTAGTTCAATATCATTAAGAGCAAAATGCAAAATGATAACATATTGCAATCAAGGAAATATACATTTAAAATATGGATTTCTCTTCTTTCTTTCATTTTGGTAATAACAATATTAAAGGTTTGCAATTTAAACTCACATTGATTGCTATCAACAGCACCGAATTCTTACAATTTATAATTGCGTATTTTAAATTCATCTTTTTAAACATATTTAAAGACATCATGTTTTAGCTTTTTTGAGCTAAGTAAAATTTTAAAGTAATTTATATTTTTTTCTTATTTCCTTATCTTTAAACATTCGAGTGACAATTTTTACTTGATATTTAAGAATTTTTTATAATTTTTTATAAGCTTGATACTTATTTATAAATGGTAATATTCAAAGATATATTATATTTAAATATCAAATATTGCAGTGGTCTTATGGTCAATTTGCTCCAAGCGTACAGACATTGAGTTATTTCTTTTGGAAATAATGAATTTTGATAAATGGAAACAACTAAAAAGTAAAACAGACCATACTATATGGATATAAAGTATTGATTTCTTGCAATAAGAATCAATATCGTCGATGAGAATAAATGTCTATATTTATTCTTAATGGATATCTCATCAGTATCCCCTGCCATTGTCTGCAAAAATAGGTTTCAAAAAATGCAAGTTATGTCAATATATCTATGAAGAACTAAGATATGAAGATTCTTCTAGAAAATTCCATCCCCTGATACGGGGATCATACAAGAGAAGGCTTGTACATGAGCTTCAGTTCTCTCGTTGGTGCACAGATCATTAAATGAGCATTCTGTTTGTAGTCAGAGCTATCTTGTATTTTGAATTTTTCAAATTTTCTTTGCGATATCTTAGCTGTGCTTTTCCTATTTGCACTTCGCATTTCACCTGGTATTAACTTTCGTTGTCAATTATCTAGCTAAATGAACTTTTTCACCACTTGTATATCAGTATTTCTTTAACAATATTTAAATTTAATACGAATTCAATCCTTAATTAGGTTTACTATAATTAACTGTCTTAGATTGATTGTATTCAAAGAATTCTAATCTTATTATCATTTTGTTAGTAATATAAAATAGTTTTATTTAAATACTATCTAACTGAAATTTATTTCAAAAATTATTAATATTGAAGACACCAGGATTAAATTTTAAAATTCAAAAAATTTATTTGGAATATTAGGAAAACTAAAACAATACATTATTCATTTCTACTTTAATAAACAGAATGAGTGGTCTGGAATGAACAATCATTTTAAAATGTACAAATAAACAAGGCAGCAGGAGTGGTCTCTCCGAAACTTTCTTTCATACTCTCTAGTAAAGTATCTCTCCTTCCTCACTGTCCATCAGTATTAAACTGTGAATTTTGGGTAAAGCTCTTGAGCTGTATGAATGTTCAGATGTGATTTTCAGAGCCCCGAATAGATAATTTTATACATCAGAGTGCAATAATTTTTTTAATTCATTTTTGGCTCCCTTTTTGACACAGAACTATAATATAAGCAAAAAGATCACATACCAAATCTCAATTGCACACTTCTTTGTACTTTCTGTTTCTTAAGCTTACATGATAAAAATATAAAGACCTACAGATGGACTTATTGACATATTTTGGGTTAAAATTTGATAAGAGGTTACTGTTTATATACTAAAACTGTGCATAATTTTTTAAAATTGTGGTTGTGTTTTTGATTTATCACGTTTACATGTTTGAGCAAGTATAGACTGATAAATCTATTGACGGATTTGTTTTAAAAATTTATATGTATCAGCTTTTTAGATGTTAAATCTGAATACCAAATTTTATCTATTTGTATTCCGTGTTCAGTTACCTTCATACAGATGGATAATCTTTTTTGAAAATGGGCTTCTCAAAAAAATTGCAAAAAAAATCTACATATTTTCATTTAAAGATCATATATAAAATTTCATAAATCGAACTCGATAACTTTTTCAATTGCTTTGTTCATGTACAGGGAGACAGATAATCATAATTTCAAAAATATGCTTTTTGAACTCAGAGAGTTCAAAATTTCTTTAGTTCAGATTTTCAACTTTTACAATACTTTGTACGTGAAAAAAATAAAAGCAAAAGTACAAAATAAACTTTTGATGTAAATTGTCAACAAAATATTAATGTTAATCCTTATTATTTAAATTTTGTTTATTTTTTACTGTTTTCACTGATCATTATAGTTTCTAGAAATTCTTCTTTTCGATTTTCGACCAACTTTGTCCCCAAAAGATTCTTTACTTGATTGAAAAAGTAACTACGTGCTTAACCCCAGGCATCTTTAATTTAAAAACATGTAAGTGAGAAAAAGTTTGAACTGAAAAAGCAATATGTTAAACCTGCAGGGTACGGATCTAAGAAAAACAAAACAGCAAAAAAAACTCTCTTTCCTCACCAAAATAAAGCATACAAAAAAAAAGTCAATTCTCTAATCCTCCAGATGCTATTTTTATTCAACGATGAAACTTCTAAAAGATATTTTTTTAACAGAATTAAAGTAAAATAATGGAAAAAAAAATGCATATCTCTAAATATTTTTTTAAAAAATGAATTAAGTAAATTAGGCTTGAAAATAATAACCAAGTATTGAATTTTTAAGAACAAAGAAAGATTATTAAACATTAATTTTCAGTTAAATTTGTTTTTATTGCCTTTACGAAAATAAGTATAAGCTATGAAATACAAAGCACACATAAAATGAATTATAAAGTGCTAAACATGAGCGTTACCCTTTTTCAGCAAAGAAGCTACAAATGATGTTTCATTGTTAATTAATTTATAGAATAGAAAATTGTAACTTTTCTGTTCTATAAACTAGCTTATTTCATATGTTCTGTAAACTAACAATAAATTAACTTATTTTTCTGTTCTACAAACTAATAGTAAATGCTTTTATTATTTTGAATTAAGAGCAATAAAGAATATGTTTTCCGATTAATAGATATTTCTCTCACAATGATAGAACATACTTTTTCTATAGATTGAATATGAATAAACTATCACTTTCTTTTTTAAATAATATTTCAATCGAGTTTTATTTATTTACTTATATTATTATTTCTATCATTTGGCTTTTAAATATGTGCTCTTACGGCATAACAATTTTCAAACTAAGTAATATTTAGAAATCTTATTTATTAAGTACTTGTATATTCTGTGCTGTAAAATATAATCCCAAAGAAAATAGATAAATATGTATAACACTACAAAAAGGCGCACACACACTACATCAATTATTACAAGCATTTTCTCAATAAAAAAATAAATAACATACAGTATATATAATCGATAACTTGTAGATATGTTTTGTGCAAATATATCTGAACGTGCTCTTATAAAAGGTTTAAGACGTAATTATCACATTAAAGCATGTATTATAAAAGGAATTTAATGAACTAAATTCAATTTAACATCTATGTATATAATAAAAAACCAGAAATCATACTAAGGAAATTAAAATCAAAATTTTATTAGATGGCCTTTGATGAAATGATAGTCAAGAATTGATAAGTTCTTCGATATTGTTTGGTATTTTCTGTTCATAAATATTATGAATTAAAAATCTCGGTCCAATCTTTTACCAGCATACAAAAATATACATATACATTAATTTTACTGTGAATGTGTTTTACTTCTCTTATATGAAATATACAAAAGAAAAATGTTGTAACAGCCAAAAAATTCGAACTCGAGATTTTAATGAATCTATGCCTTTCAATACACCCTGAATTCGAAAAACACATTTTGGAGTAACGTCTGTTTGTTTTTCTGAAAATACAATAATTCAAAAATTATTTAAGCTAGATGAAATAAATTGATATTGAAACTGCATGAAAAGTGAAAATTCTTTCAAACTTTGAACGAAATCCAATCAACGAAGTAAACGTACAATATAAGCTCCCTATTCAAATGTAAGTGAATGCAGTAACTGTTACCGTGAAGGTCAAAGTAAATAAAATTTGTTACAAAGGCCTAGCATCTATAACTGTAGATTAGTATCAACTTTGGAATCAAGTGAAAGGTTGACCGTCTGCTGCTCTATACTTTTGTATGTATGCAAACGCAGTAACTTAAATAGATGAAATTCGGTATGTGATCATTTGTCTACAAATGTAGTATGAAATTCTGGTCCCATTTTTTTGGAGAAAAGGCATTAAAAGGACATATTCGAAACTTGGTATACTTATCGAATGTTAGTGATTAATAGCCAAAGAAAAAATCGCCTGGTATTGGATTAGATTTTAGATTTACATCAAAAATCCATATTTCATAACGATAGTTGAGTAATCGTATGCAATTAGTACGCATGTACCAGCTTTCTTCCTTATATTATGAAACAAAGCATGACAATATTATGTTGGGAAGTCTGAGAAATAAAAGAGAGGAATGAAAATAAAAATCTGAGAAATTATGGTATTCACAACTTGACTCTGCGTCTACAATTACTACTAGTACAGTTATCCCATGTCTACAATGAATGCAGGGAAAGAGAGGAAGACTTATTAGAGAGTATGTGAGAAAATTTGGAAGAGTTTTTCATTTTATTTTAATATAAAATCAACCTAATGTAAAATTTTCAAATACGTTATATAATATAAAATGTTCCTTAGTCATTAATAATGATGCAAATATTTCCAACAGATTACAATATTTTTATTGAAAGTGTTTGAAATAGTTTCATGTAAATATGAGATATTTTTAAACTTCATGGGCATTTTGAAATTTGAAAGTAAAAAGAGAGTTTATTAAATTTTATGATTGCTACGGAGAATCATTTCGTGAACTTATACAAAAGATCTAAAAGTTATTTTGAGATAAATTGTATGAAATTATCTTTGCCTAATTTAAATTTAATAACCCATCTTTGATTTTTTAAAAATAAACGCTATTAGTACAAATATTTTTTTCTTCAACTTTAGGATCTTTCATTTATTCATTTAAAAAAAATTGTGTATGTATAACCTTTTGATTAAGCTATAACTAAGGATATAGTATTTTATGTAAAATCTTGACATATAGCACAAATTTCTATTTATTAAAAACTTACATTATAATTATGTTGATTGTGCTACAGCAAAGTATATAAAATGTTATACAAAATTGTAAACTGGACCCCATTTTATTCTGGAAGTAAAATTTGCTATTATTCAACATAATTATGTTGTATACATGACAATGGTTCTTAATTACTTTGAAAAAAATTTCTGCAGGAATATTATGGTTTTTACAGGGATTCTTAATTTAATCACTTAACTACATTTAACCAGTTTAATAAGAGCATAAATAGTGGAATCGGAAAATCATAGAAAAAAAACTCTCTTTATTTTACTTCATCATAATTATTGAAAAGAACATGAAACAAAATACAAAAGAATTAAATGAAAGAACGCAAACAAAACTTGTAAAAAAAACAGGAAAGTAAAGTTATTGTTTAAATGAAACAAAAGCATTTTTCATCTCCCAAGAAACTCAGGAGGCAATTTTTTCATATGAATAATTATTGGGTTGTTCGGAAAGTCATTTCGTTTGTTTGTTTTTGTCAAAATGAAAAGAAATTTTCGTTTAATGAATAAATTATTTATTAAATTATAAAATTGCCATTCTGGTCTAATACCTTTTGCCATATTTTTGGTAGTAACATGATTACACGCTCATAAAAGTTTTGGTCTTTGCTGTAAAAAAAAACTGATCGAGGTGGTTTTTGGCCTCCTCATTTGAAGGAAAAATTTTGCAAATCAGTTCTGGTACTGATGTACTGTTAACACATCTTCTCCACACATATTGGCTAATTTATTTCTGGCTTGAACAGCATTTTTACCTTTTATAGCAAAAAAGAAAAAATGACGAAAATGCTGTTTATTGCTCTCCATATTTAAAAGGGCACCATCCAAAAACTACTGCGAAGAATCAGCTGCACTTTTTCACACTCAAGCCTTGCTATATCAGCTCTTAAAACATAAAATGATTTTGCGGTTTAAGTATGAAATTGGGTGCGAAAAATGCAATTAAATCCTTTGTCAGGAAAAAACGAAATTACTTTCCGAACAACCTAATACCTTTTTTCTTCTTGTAAAGATCACTGCGAATTTTTTAAAATTTATATTTTCTATAAAATGTCCCAATTGCTGTTAGTAAACTAATTATTGTCTTCATGCATTTTTATGTTATTTTATATATTTATTTCATTTTTAGAATAAAACATTGTTGAACAAATTATAACTATTCTATATTACAACCTCTTTGATGACTACCTCTGGGCCGCGGTGGTCCGGTGGTAAGGTCTCGGTTTTGAAACTTGAGGGTTTCAGGTTCGAGACTCGATTCCACCCAAAACTCGTCTCGTGAGGGGTCTCTTCTAAGTTAAATCTTTCAGGCCATTCGTCCTACCTCTGACGTGGTGTGGCGTGGAGAGAGGGAAGCCAGTTCAGGTGACGTCCTCGTCATTTGACCGTGGTTCAAAATCACGAGGTCCGTCCCAAAATAGCCTTAGTGTTGCTTTACAACAGAACATTCATATAACTAAACTAAACTTGGCGACTATTTGGTTTACTAAGAAAGCTGCTTGACAAACGTTTCAATTAAATATTTGAAGTGACACTATCTAAATGACTTCCAAAGCGAAATTTCAATTTTTTATAGGATTAGAGATTGTACTTATTACGAAGCCTTAAACCATTTTGTGCAGTGAGCTGAAGAAGCTCTTATTCATTGAGTTCTAATATCCTGCGAACTTCAAATACTTCTGAAGATAAAATTTTATTTATAAGTATATAATAAAGCTCAATGTGTGTGTGTGTGTGCGTGTGTGTGTGTGTGTGTTGGCGCTCTACAGGCCAGACCGTTGGACCTACAGCTACCAAATTTGGTACATGTATACCTTGGAGGTCTGGAATGTGCACCTCGGAGCCCTTTTTTCGAATTTTTAATTAGAATTTGAATTAATTAAAATTTAAGTGAAATTTCGACGTTTTTCCGCTATAACTTCCGAAAATATGATCGCATAAACATGATTTATACATCAATTTAAAGATTAAAAAATTAGCCTTCTAATGGTATTAGTGTTTTAATGTAAAATTCAAGCTTCTATTTTTAACGAATTTTTTAAAAAATATTTTAACCATGTTTTTTTAGCACGTGACTGGATAAAATAAAAGAACGCCGGAAGTTCAAATAAAAAAAATTATCATCGTAAAATAAATCTACAGAAATGCAACTTTCAGCACGTGACTGGATAAAATAAAAGAAATATAAAATATATTTTCTTTAAAAAATAAAGGCAAAGCAAAGGTTTCTACAATCGTTTGCAATATCTATATCATTAACTCAATAAATCTTCTTTATTTACGGTAAACCTGATTGAATTTAGACAGGATATGCATTGAAATCCCAACTGAATGGCATATTTATGCAATCGTTTGCAATATTTGTATCATTAATTTAATATTTTTTTTTCCCTTTCTCGCTTTCTTTAAAAAAACATATTTAATATTTTGGCAACATCATCGAATTTTTTTTTTTAATATTTTGGAAGCATAACCAGTAATTAAAACTGACATTTATAAAATTAAAGAATATTATTAGGAAAAGGTGTACTTTTAGAACTTTCCGTCCATCATCTTAAAGAAAATATTAACTTCAGGTCAATCAATGCCCGGAATTACTTCAAGGCTAATGAATATGTGATTTAATTGAAAAATTTACTCATGGCGAACCAGCTGGTCGCCAAAGGCGGCTAGTAAGTATATAAAACACTGCGTTCAAAAACTATTGAAAACATGTCTGTAACAGAAATCTTGCTCGCATGAGAAAATAAGACGAAATTTAATATCCTTATTCATATTAAAGTAAGATCAGGATGAAATATTTTTAGTAACAATGAAAAATATTCCGATATTACTGAGTTATACAGCAAATAGAAGATATTATAATAAAATTTTAAAATTAATTTAAATACATAAAAATTGCAACAATAAAACGGGTATCATCGAAAGAATGTTTTAAAAATTTTAGATAATGTAAAAAGAACATTGTACTATATGGTTTACGAATATCACGATGCAAACACTTTCACCATATTGGTGATATTTAATTTTTAAACTTTTTTTTATCTTTGCTGCGGGCACTTACCCGTGTTTCCAAAACATAACAATTTGATAGCTCATTGATTCCAACAAAACACCAAAACATGATACAGACACATACACACACACACACACACATTCACTTTTATTATTAATAGAAATTTGAAATTAATTTCGGCCCATTTAAAATTAAATATTTTTTAATATTTTACAAGAAACGAATTTTGATTATTCAAACAATTACTGAGCCATTCTCTATCCAATCAATTGTATATACTTTAAAAGAAATATGTATTAGTTTTTGTGATAAAAATTGTTCCCTTTAGTTCAATCTAGTATATTTGACTACGGTTTTAGGTATTATGTAGAGAGTGCCAATTGGCGTTTTACAGAATTCACATTCCTGACATTCAGATCTATAACAGACAAATTTTATTGGGTCATTCGGAAAGTCATTTCGTATTTTTGTGTCAAAATGAAAAGAAATTTTCGTTTAATGAATAAATTATTTATTAAATTATAAAATTGCCATTCTGGTCTAATACCTTTTGCCATTCTGGTCTAATACCTTTTGCCATTCTGGTCTAATACCTTTTGGTAGTAACATGATTACACGCTCATAAAAGTTTTGGTCTTTGCTGTAAAAAAAACTGATCGAGGTGGTTTTTGGCCTCCTCATTTGAAGGAAAAATTTTGCAAATTAGTTCTGGTACTGATGTACTGTTAACACATCTTCTCCACACATATTGGCTAATTTATTTCTGGCTTGAACAGCATTTTTACCTTTTATATAGCAAAAAAGAAAAAAATGACGAAAATGCTGTTTATTGCTCTCCATATTTAAAAGGGCACCATCCAAAAACTACTGCGAAGAATCAGCTGCACTTTTTCACACGCAAGCCTTGCTATATCAGCTCTTAAAACATAAAATGATTTTGCGGTTTAAGTATGAAATTGGGTGCGAAAAATGCAATTAAATCCTTTGTCAGGAAAAAACGAAATTACTTTCCGAACAACCTAATACAAACTGAGTTCTCGAAAAAAACATCATTCGACCACTAGAAATGATATTCGCTGGGCATATCATTTTATACCATAAATGTCTCTTCTTGTGAGATATATGATGTACTTGGCTTGCAATATATTCGTAATACCAACATTAACCGTAAAAATTGTGCGTGTCATTTAACATTGAGAAACCTCAAGAATTATCTCGGATTGGCATATTCACATGAGCATGTGTTCATGACATATCTGCCCAATGAGAACGGTTCTAAAGTTCTTGCATCAACTCTATGAAATCTCCATTTTGAAAACGGAAGGAATATCCGGACATTAGGTATGATGCAACTATGTTTTCTTGTTTTATTTACTTCCTAAATAGACCTTGTCATGGTCTAAAAGTAAAAAAATCTCTAAGCATTCCTTGAAACCTCCGGTATTAACATATTTTTAAATATAAGTGATTAATTGTCAGTTTGTGTGATTATATAATAGATTAAATATTTTAATACATTTCTCTAACAATTTCCTTTGATGTCTCATTTTTTTTCACCAGAAAAAAAAATCATTCAATACATAAATTAGAAATTGTACTATAGAATTAAATATATAAATTGTACTATTCCATACAATTGTCTTAATACTGATTGATTCTAGTAGTATACAATATCATTAAAGCTAATTAATTATGTATTCCATTATTTATTACAAATGTCCAGAAGATTTGTTAAGTCACCATTACATATCTAGCCTTGCAATATTTCTGAACTTTACAGTTTTAAAACACAAATGCTGAGTATGAACCAAGGTGAGTAGTATCAAAAATTTGATGTTGCCAGAACAGAGGGCACAAGGGAGATCCAGAATTCTGAAACCAATACAAGTTTCCTGGGAAATAGCCATGGCCTGCTGAGGCCGCAATCATTCCACTGAAGCAGTCTCAAAACTTTACTCAACTTGTAAAAATTCTGTAAAATGTACTGACTGCTTTAGATAAATTTTCTGAGAAACAAGGAAGTAGACAGTCTTAGAATATCTAGTGTTAACCAAGATGCACCTTGTACAGGCCTGCTACAGTAGCCCCTACCCCCATTATCTATAATATAAAATATTTCGAAAATTACAATTATAACATTATTTCAGAAACCATAACTTCATGAAAGTTGAATCAAATTTTCTTTTTATAACTTTTTTTATAAAAATATTAATTTAATCTTAAATTTACTTTTATCACTGTTGAATAGGATTTTATACTTACATCTAAATATTTTATCTACTTTCTGCTTTTAAAAAAATCTTAATTTTATAGGATCTTTCTTTCATATAAAGTATGAAAAAATCAGATGACTTTTTTAACAAAGCAGCTGATTAACGACAATATTAACCTACTTATATTTACTTCTAAAGATTTAAACATCTTTGAAAAGAGTATTTGATTCAATATCTCCCACATGATATTAAAAAATTATTACTAAATCAATGAAAATAGGTATTTGCTACTTAAATTGATAGTTTCAAATTGATTATTTTTAATTTAGAAGATATATAATAATCTGTCAAATATTAAATAGATAATTTCAATAAATTCTTTCCGATTTGACTGAATAAATTCATTCAATCAAATAAATACATTCTATTCAAATGCTTCCAAAGTATTCTATAGTACAAACTCGCTGCCTACAGGATTTAAATATAGAAACCTGTAAGGAAAATGACTATGTATTCTTCCTCCAATGAAATGATTTCCTGTTCAAATAACTAACGCAACTAATCACTTAACAAAACTTGCTACAACTGAAATTCGAATGATCCAGGAAGCAATTAATCCATGTCCATCTGAATTGCTTAATTTATCCCCGCTTCCTGCAAAGTTAATTTGAGTGCTATTAATCTTGGACGAAAGACATACAGTATACAAAGGCAATGAATAAAGTTTGATCTAAATTCACCAGATGGCATACAACTTGGATATACCATGCAACACGCTGAATCTTATTTATCTGTAGCGGAAGTCATTTCCAAGGATTCTTGCAATAAACTAATGCAGCATTTGTTACTTTTGACTTGGTTAGAATATGCTGCATTCGAAATAACATTTACGATCAAGATAACAATAAAACAGCTGCAAGTTTTCTAGAATCTTTGATAGAAGCGGCAATGCATTGACGTGCCTGTCTTGATGGTAATATAAAAATAAGATGGATGCACGCGAGAAAGCAGAGTTATTGAGCGTTCCTACTCACGCCATGAAGGCCATTAACGGAATAGTTTTTATATGTTTCTCACAGAAGAAAACGATCGAACATTTGTATCTAATTTTCACCCTAACCCCAAAATGAAAAACAATTCTTTTATGTATACATCAACACATGCCAGCTATAAGGAATCTGAAAGAACATTAAGATAAAATTTATGCAACCTGTTGAAACTTCAAATAATTTCTACATAATTTTTTAAAAGAACAGGCTATTGAAGTATTCTTTTTTTTGTGGAAGAACACGTTATTAAAAAGCTCATTTTTTCATGCAACACTAAAATGATGAGAATTTTAACTCAAAAATATCGATTGCATAATCATGTAATATAATTTTTGCTTGAAAGAGTAAATCCTGCTAATTTTATGCTAATTCATAAAATATATTTTACAAGTTATAATAAATAAATATTTCACAATTTAACTATTGATGACATTGGGAGTAATTTTTAATATATAAATTCTTCAAATTGAGAAAAAGGAAAAAATATATATATGACTAAGATATTTTTCAGTAAATTCACATTGATGAATGACATTCAAATTTATGCATTAAGCGAGTAGTAATGGTATCACCAAAATTTTCTCTCATATCCTCCGATTGAAATCGCATTATATACCCGAATAAACGTTTGGACACATGGTAATGCATACAGTACCTTGGACAGCAATTGATGAGCAGTAGTGAGGAAATATAGATCTTGATCTTGAATATGACATCTTTTATGAATTTATTGTGACAATATGCATTTCAGCCCATCTGTCTCCAAAATTTGGCACGTTATTACAATTGAAATCAGAAGATCACATACCAAATATCACGGATTTTTTACTTTTACACGTGTGCAAATATACAGACCCATTGACTCCAACTCTTCATCAAATTTGGTTCAAAATGTCATAACATTTTACTTTTTAGACGCAGCTTCAGGATATAAAATAGTGTTGTTTCTAATGACACTTGCCATCTATAATTCAGCTGACTAAAGCGTCATTGTGCTTTAATCCGAATTGTGCGTTTCTTGTTTTTTTATAGCGTCACCTGATTTAAGAGTACGAGTTAGCTACTTCCTTCGTCACAACCTTTTTACGTGGCTAACTTCACTCACAGGTCCTAATTTAGATCTGGATCATAGAACGATTACTCCTGAAGCAGAACCCTCAGTGTCAGTATTACTATCGACTTAGAGGACTTTATGACCACTACAGATTCGTACGCGAGCTAGTCATTAGACACGAGGAGATTCTTCGGCCGGCGAGGTTCGAACTCACAAACCACCAACCAGGCTATCTCGGTCTATGTAAAATTCTTTATTTAGCTCTTTACGTTTTGAACTTTTCTAGCTCAGTATATATATATATATATATATATATATATATATATATATATGTATGTATGTATATATATATATATTTGTTGAAAAATACAGCATATTTGCTTTTTATATTGTTTTGAAACTATATAAAGTAGTTTTAAGAAGGATATTAATTTTTAATCGTGGTCAGATAGCAAGTATGATATCTCAACCATCATTCTTACTTCCAAACTTATTGGCGCCTCAACTAAAGGAATTTGATATTTGATAACAAATTTTGTTGGAACACAACTTCATTCACGATTTATTCTCTTAAGTGGAAATGCGTATCAAATCAAAGTAGTGACTTTATCATAAGTAAAATATATTTAAATGCGTACATATACAGGGTGGTCCCGAATTTTTGTTACAACAAGGGTAAATACAGGACATTGTAGCAATCACTTAATGTATAAGAATGTATAGGCGCAAGTGACGCGGAGAGACACCAGAAGAGGAAATAAAAGAAAAGGTAAATGGAGTTCTCGGCTGATTGCTTTGCCGATAGAGGACAGCAGATCTCTAGCCACAGTTCAATATATTGCCTCTCAGTAGGGGGAAGGGCCATTGTGATGACGTCTACGATAAAAGAATTTACTATGCTGAAAAAGCAGACATTCATTTAATTTACAACTGTGAAGTGGTAAAGATAAAACTGCGTTATGAATGCATCACCCACAGTTTCCTGATCAACGAAAATGCCAGATCACAGAATTTTTCAGGGGTTACATCTTCAACTTCGTGAAACAAGTTTGTTCCATGTCACTACAAATGAAGCTAGTCGACTTAAAGTGCTACGCGGTTCAAGCCTGGAGGAAAGTATTTTGAATGTTGTGGCTGATAGACCTAAGTCAAGCAACAAGAGCTGTTGCTTATCACGTAACTATGAGTCATCAGACTGTTTGTAGAGTATTAAGCGAAAATCCCTTACACCCCTTCCATTTTAGCGAGTACAAGCCTTGAATTCGACAGACTATCCTCTCCGTTCTACCTCTGGATGATCTGCAAATGAAGCGACATTTACACGCGAGATTGCCTTTACTGCACACAATCCCCACGTATGGACAACCGAGAACTCACATACGTATCACCAACGATTCGGTGTCAATGTTTGGGCTGGTATGGTCAACGATGTTTCGATTGCCCCATATTTACTACCGAAACGATTTAATTGCGATTGTTATTTCATTTTTCTGGAACAGTGAAACGAAGAGGCACGAATAGGGAAATAAAATCAAAGAGAAATGGAGTTACCGGCAGGTTGCATTGCTGATAGAGGACAGTAGATGTCTGGTAGACATTCAACATGATGCATCTCAGTTGGGGAAAGCGGTATTCGCAATTGTTCTGACATCTACGGAGAGATCCAGAACTGCTTCAAGATGTTCTGATCGCCATTCATAACTGCATATGGGTTTAGGATGATTGCAAGCCAGCCCACTTCAGCAATGATGCACTTACCTGAATGTCACGTTTGGTATGCGATGGATTGGGCATGGTGAATCAGTCCCTTGGCCATCCTGATCTTCCGATTTATCAAGTTCTATTACTTTTTATAGAGATATTTGAAGAATCTTGTTTATGCGACTCCACATGATGAGAATCTCTTTACATGGAAATTCGAAACTGCTGTAAGTGTGCGTGAAATACCTGCCACGCTTTGAACGTGTACGCCAATCACTCCACTGACGCTTGAAGCATGTATAATTACTGGAAGAAGCAATTTTGTGCAATTATTGTAAACATTACACTTGTCAACGACGCTTTCAATGAACACCTTGTCGTTCCTTTAGTCTCTTATTTTTTGTGTTTGTGCCTCACTGTGTCACTAGCGCTCATACACTCCTGTACTATGAATGATTTTCACAATGTCCTATACTTACTCTTAAAATTACCAAGAATTCGGGACCACCCTGTATATTTTATTAAACGATCAGTGGTCATGTATATGGTGTTTTATGAAACATATATATATTCTGAAAGTAAAAGCATTATTTATTAAATATTCCAAAAATTTCGATTATGGGCAAATGATTACTTACAGTTAAAGGAGATAAGATTAGTAAAGAAACCTAAATAAAATTTAACTATTTGTTCAAAAACTTAAAGATCTTGATTAAACGACCTGATTATATTTTGTCAGTCATTGTAAATAAGTCTGGGAGTATTCTTACAAACTACAGGCAAGTAACAAGTCATTCGACTAGATATTTTTCTGTGTATCGAAACACACAGGTTTGAGCAGTGGACAATTTTAGTGATTACTGATTTGTGCTGCTCTCGGAGTGAAATCTAAAACATTAGCATATGCAAATGAAAACAACAATGCAGAAAACTTATGCGTGTGTGTGTAATAGTGTTTTAGAATTTTAAACTGAAGTATTTTCCTAATTTTTAGCTCAACTTAGCTCATATTAACTTCATTCTAGAATATTCTTTTATTTCCTTATACAATTCCATTTCTCTTTTTAATTCATTCAAAAAAGGCTTTGTAAAATTGTTTAGTCAGTGATTCCCACTCTGCAAGTGATTGGTAAAAATTGCTGACCTAAACAAATACTTTTTTAAAAAGATATGTTTCCCCTGCTTTGAAATTGTCACATGCAGAATTTCAATAACATAATAGCACTGTAAACAATATTTTCCCTATAAAAATATGTTTTATAAGATTAGAGAAAATTAATTTCGTTCTTCTTCACCACTGCTGCTTTCATGCCGCGCTGTGGCAGGATGTGTCTGTGTCCGCGCCTTTTTGAAAATATGCCTTACCTCGCCACCTGGGAGAAAGATGGAATAAAGCGAACTTTTAAAATGAGTCTTCTTCAGTATTTTCAAACTGTCGTCTGCTTTAAAAAATTTTAATTTT
>JAPMOQ010029355.1:2393596-2421295 GCA_026543055.1 Argiope trifasciata | reverse complement strand
TATATTTTTAGCAATCAATGGCAAAACAATTCTGTCAGTTTATCATTGTCGACGCTCCCTAGCTCTTTCACTTCCGATTTCTCATCTGGGAAAATAAGTAGGGCAGGGACTGCTCTTTTTATTAGTAAGTGTGAACTAGAATAATTGGTATGACACCAAATTTAATTCTTTAACAACATTTAATTGTTATTCGCTTAAGATGATGCATAACATACAAGAACAATATAACAAAACTTAATATAAGAGAAACATCATCGAGCTCAAAGCATCAATCTTCTCTTCTTGCCCATCTCTCCTGCCTCTCAACTCCTCAACTGTCTTCCCTTCAATTCATTTGCTGATTCTCATCTTCCCTCAAAATCTCCTAGTCCTCAGAATCATATACCCATTATTTTGAAAAGAAAAAAAATAACGCTTAAAGAAAGAACGTTTTCTTCTCTGTTTCTTATGTAATACACATTGATAAATTTTGGGAAATGTATTATATAATAATTGAATTATATACTTAGTACTCGTTTATAGAGAACAATGTTCGTTTTCTTAATGGAATTTATCTTTAAAATTCGCTTAATATAAACAAGTTTAAACAAACCCAATAGAAATTTCAGCTTAGTAGCAATAAAACGATACCAAATTGACTGTTTTATCCAAAGAGAAAGTCCCCTTCGCTGATTCATGTTCGAAATATTGAGTAAATCTTTATTTAAGCTACAAGAGTTTCGTAAGAGATTTGGCATTTACTACAAAATCATCAGAAAAAATACGCCAATCAGCCCGAAAGATTTTTTTACCCTCGTTTATACCGATAACTCCTTTGTAATGACTACTTGTTATTACTTGTATTTACCGGGATCAAAATATATTGTAGGATTTCCGATATACAGTCAGACTTGATCTGATACTGAGAAGCAAATACCATGAAAATGGCTCCCAGAAGTTAAGACTTACAATTCTAGATAGAAAGGAAAAAATAGCAACCACTTGTAATTGACTTCATATTTATTCGAGTGGCTCAGTAGTAAGTTTCAGATATCGGAAGTAAACTACGGACTAAAATACCCTTATTTTTACTGATGCAGTAGTTAAAGGCATGATATTTATGGATAGAATGTACCTGTGCTTCAAACAAATCGGCAATAGATAAATCAGTATAAAAGGGACTTTATCATTTATTTAATCGGACATGTATTAGCACAATTAGTTTTTGGAATAAAGTGAATATTAAATTTGTGGCATTCCTTAATATTACTACAAAATTTTACAACTATCGATTTGCAAATAACTTTCTGTGTATAAATGTAAATTATTTTAATTGTAATTTTAATGATCAAGTACTACTTTTTTCTGTTTCATTTTGAGCAACAGCATTACCCTTCGTAATTTTATAAGATGTATTGAACTAAAACCATGCTTTAAATTTACAGATTTAATAAAATTGAAAATAAATTTAATAAATTTCTATTGATTCTTGTAAGATTGTAATAACAAGAAAATCTCATATGCTCAGTATGATAGCATTATTCGACACTCTAAAGGTCTCCTCTGGTTTTTCAATCATGTTTCGATAATTACTATCAAGTCTACTATTATAAAAAATGTGTAATGAAAATTTTTTGCTTAATTTTTAGTCTGAAAGTGAAATAGCTTGAGACAAATTATGTAATGTGCATTAGTAGTGACAAACTCTGTGCTACCATTTCAAAAGACAGTATCCCTAGTATAAGAAATTGTTTCGTAATGAATTTGGCTTGAATCATTTATTTCTAAAGCTCAACTTAATTATATGAAAGCTATAATCTACATATAGAAATATATTTAATATTGACGCAATGCGATGATTTTTTTTATTAATGTTACAATTTACATATAATACACCGTTCTATAAATATTATCGTCTTAAAAGATTTTTTTAACTTATTCAATATCGCTAATATGCATTGGAGATTTTTGTGCAAAAGATTTACATATTTTTATTATCAAATATTGCACAAGTTTTGTCTCATTTAGATACAAATTTGCATTTGACTGATTATTAATAATATTTTTTTGTGACTTTTAATGTTGTTTTCTCTATATTATATTCAAATATTCACACTCATCATGCTTTATAACAGCATTGATAAATTTTTGAAAAGCTGAAAAATGGTTTTTAATACCTGCATTTTCTTTGCGACATATGTCGATTCTTGTTATTGACAGAATACACTGACATCAACATTGATTTCAATGTCGATGTCAATGTCTAATATAAAAACTCAAGCATTAAATATTCATCAACATTGGTATGACTTAGCATGGCTTTGGAAATGTCTGGTTTTATTGTTTTCCTGTCCGGTATGTTTGAAATAGGTCTAGAAATTTCAAGTTTTGAGAATTAGAATTATTTGTATTGTCAATGGGAATTATGCCTTATTAGGGTCAAATTGAGTGATCACTTTTCTTCTTCTTGTCTGTATACTAGAAGAAAACTTGTAAGAAATGACATAAAAAAAAGCAGGAGCCCAATATCGTCACCATCCAAATTGCCATCAATGCAATTCTATTGCCCTATTTAGAATGAGTATTGAGTGAATACTGATTAAGAAGACGATATTTGGGGCATAGAGGGGAGAATCATACATTGTACTCTAGCAAAGCATATATGGAGGAGATTACAGTGACACTAAAACAGATTGTTCGAGAATGACCTTCTCAAATGGAATGGCCAGTGTAAGTTAAAATTATTACGTAATATCTGCAAGAAATTAATCGATAACGATTTTTTTCCAATATCGTAAGAGTATCCTAACTATATTTCTGAGCATATAGTCTTATAAAGACCACCATTAGTGGGAATGGTATGGGCAAATTGAGAACAACTAGCCTCAATGTATGTAGTGCCTGTGCAAGATACTTGTACGCCACATCAAGAGCCTTTAAAAATGATAAGACCACCATGATCAATCTTATGTTCTTTCAATGTTTTTTTGGCTGTAAGCATTATGATGAATCGTTCAAGTATTCAGTCATGCAGTAAAATCAATTAACGGGATCGGTCCAGTCAGACATGCGTTTTGCTCAAGAATTTGTACACAAGATTCCTCCCAAATCTCGCCTATATGTCTAAATATGAAGAATGCATTCATTAAATGCCAGATTAAGTATTCACTTCAAGTAATATATAACGTTTAACTAACGGTAACGTGTGGTTATCCAAACTTTAAGAATTAATAAAGATATTTCAATATTAGTCAAATTATTTATATTCTAATTCTTCACGTATGATACAATAACACTTCACAACATCTTTTTAATGATGTGTTTCTTTTTTAATTTGACAGACTAAACGTGATGCCTGGGATAAGATGATGACTTTGGGTGCAAACCGAGACGAAGTGAGGTTGACCTATACCGAAGCCCAGCAGAAAGCTCTAAGGTCTACAGACAAAGCCACCACGCAGGTATTAGCGTATACATTAGCGTTTTTCATTTACTGATCAATAAAATCTATTATATGATGCAAACCTGAGTTGTGCGGAATAAAAAAATATGAAAGAGTAGTTAAATAGAATGTTCAGGCGAGAAATTATATATAATAACTTAAACATGGAACATTTTCTCATAGATGTGCTTACATATTAATACAAGTACTCGTTCTGATACGTATAAACTAAGGCAATATAAAGATCTTATTTGTTGATACATATTGCCACATAAACTAGAATAGCTAGCAATCAACGTGGCAACAGTCAGCAGATCATCTCGTTTAAGATTGGTTGGTCCGTGACTCGAATCCCAACCATTGTGGTTTATTCAAAGATTTGAATTTTTTTTTAATTGCTACTTATTTTAAAGATCTGGACGGTTCTAGATCTTTTTTAAATATTCAAATAACATTCTATATGAGTATAAAAGCTAAGTCCCATCAGTGATGAGTAAGTTCTCAGTCTCGTGCTGTAGTGAGTTACTTCGTTTTAATAAATCCAATTATCTGTTTAAATTAACGGCGTAATTCTTTACATCTGTCTGCTTAATAGAATGTCTAGAAAACCAGATGAATTTTATGTAATATCTTGGATATGAAATATTTCCCCAGAAGAAATGTATAGATCTTAAGAGCCTCTAGAGTAAAAAAAAAACACGTTCGAGAGCAACTATTTTAAGTTTTTTGGTTATTCCATGAATATAAGTAAAAAAGAAATGACTGGTTTTTCGGTTCACCTTCGATATATTCATCCTGTTAGCCATTTTCGCTTTCTACCCATGGCGTCAAATAAGATTTGCAAAAAACGCTATTTTTAGATTCAAGTTTATAAAAAAGTATCAGCAGAAAATCCTCTTGTGGTTGACAGAAAGGAAGTGAAAATGCCAAGTCATCAACTCTTGTATTTCCTTGAGCAGATCAAAATCCTCCGATGCGATGTTTGACAAAAAATAAAATTTCTCTAGTAAGTGTAGATACATTTTCTAGTTTCAGGCGGATGTAAAAGTTTTTTTTTAAATTCCAGGCGTGATTCCGCTTGTGTTATTTCTTTTGAATTGTTGTGGATATTTATGAATAGGTTAAAGGTGATTTCAAGAGCAAAGACCTTTCTTAAAAATTATGATGAAAAAAAATTGGAAATATAATATAGCTATTTAAAAGTAACAAATCAACTTTTATTATGTTTTATAATGCTGTTAAGGGTGCTAGATTTGGTGTATAACTAATTATGAAACAAGATTTTGTGCAAGATTTTAGTCAAACTTTTGCTAACCTATAAATGTCTTCAGAATTAGCCTTTTTTTATTTAAAAATTTTATAATCTTTTCCAGTTTTAATACATAAAAAAATGCTATTCATAAACTTTAAGTGTTTTTTTCAGCTGTTTTTTCACCCTTTTTTAATCAATAAGCCACGAAAGAGATAAAGATTTCTAACACATACTTTGGACTTAAACACTAAAATTAATTTTCACTAAAAAAAGGAAAAACAACTTGATAGAAGAAGTTTCCCCCTTTGCCTGACTTCCTTTGTTCTCACGTCGAAGCGATGCAGAAGTTTGGAGAAGGGGATAACCACCTAACAGTTATCTTTGGCATCTGACCGATGTACCAAATTACGAGATTGATTCCAAATATCTTTAGCATTGCTTGTAAATAGGATGTTAAAATAACTAAAGAAAAATTTTAAACTTGAAGGTTATTTTTTATAGTTTATTTAATTGTATGCACAAAATATGAAATAGATGTTATAGTAACAGAATCTTTAATTTTATTTGAAAATTTTTGATGTATTAACCCTGCCACTGATGAATCAGCTCTTAGTTCAAAATTATGCTACGGAAAAGTAGATGTAACTGAACTTCTTCTGATATACCAGATGAAAAATAATTGAAAAACTCAAAGCAGAAGAAAAGGGTGAATAATTTAGACTGAATTCGCGTGATGAGAAACCTTTAAAGATTTTTAATCCAGAAAGTTTATAGTTATAAAATTAACATCCTGAATGACAGTTGAAAGTTTTATTCTCAAAGTTAAGAGAATCCAAGAGTTTAGTTAACTTCTCTAATTCAAACGATTGCCATCTGATCATTACCAAAACAGACTGCTTTGCTAGATTTCAGTAGAAGGAGGGAATTTCAAACTGTAGATTCATTTTTGTTTGCTAAATTTATGTATAATCAGATCTCGATCGCACTAAACTATTACAGTCAAAATTCCATCTTCGAAAAACACCATAGTCAGGTAACAAAAAATTTGAGATACGGATCAATCGAAAATGGGATACTACCCAAAATTTTGAATATATTAATAATATTAATTATCATATATATTAATATATTAATTATCATAATAATATTAATTATCATAATAATAATAACCCATAGACAATCAAAGCTCAACTTCCATCATATAATTAAACCTCATATTTGGTTTCTTTATATTAAGTATATATGCATCCACTCATTAAAGAATAGTTCTTTTTAGCTTTAAAAGGAGTTTTGCTAATATATTTAAATATTTTTGTGCATAAAGATATTATAATTTTAAAACCGCACTCATCATTATTGAAGAGGAGGCAATTTAAATAATTAAAAATAAATGTTTTCATTAAAAAAACCCAGTTGCTTACAATCTCATGAAATATTATAATAGAATTATTTGAAAAGTTTTAGTGTTATAATAAACAAAAGCTAAAAAATGTATTTAAAGTAACATCTCATATTACTTAAAATTGTGACACGATTTTCTTTATAAAATTAAAAGTTAAAATTTTCGAGAATGGAATATTTTATGGAATTAGACAATACATTGCCATAATTGGTAGTCTTTATTTTAATCTTGAACTCAACTTTAAAATGCAGATCAATCCACCTTCATCTTCAGTTCTATACGGCAAAGTTAAATTTCATCCAAGTAGGGTGCACAAATAAAATTGGTTAACTTACATAAATTTAGCAACAAAAAAAACTATTACTGACGTATATAAATGTTAATTTAAAAATTTGTAAAAGTTTTTTCAATAAACTATGTTTTGCAGTTCCCAACATGAAACTCAAATCCGATTAAAAACAAACATTTTTTTATTAACAATATGATTTATTCATATTATACGATGATAAAATTAATTTAGGAAATATTTTTTTCAATTAATCTTAATTGATATAAATATGATGAATTATGATTAAAAAATACAAAAATCATTTAATAATCATAAAAAATTTTAAATTAAAAACCTTATCTTTGAAATTGTGATCATAGACCAAGGAAATCTCTATACAAATAGAAAAATAGAAAAAAACGAACGTAGATAAAAATCGAAACGAGTATGATGAGAAAAAAAAAATCTTTTTTATAATATTAAAAAATAAAAATCGAAGCACAAAGAAAATAAATCATTAAAACACAATACAATTTTGAAAACCAAAAAGAAACTTTTTACCCAAATTTAAGTAAAAAGATTACATTAGCATTAACATGAATGTATTTTTATGTGCACGTGCATATGATATAATTCATAAATCGAAACTGATTATTGTGTCCTGTCAACAATCCATGTCCGATTACAAATACTTTTCCAGCTCATTAGTCCAAACATATTACAGAACATTACCATCGGTCCATTAAAAGAAACTTACTGGCTTTCTATTTTGGTCCTAATGAACGCTTAAATTAATCAACGTTCGGCGTTTCATAGCTGAGACGAAAATCAATCACTGCCAGGAACAAAAGAGTCCACACAGGATCGATAAAGATGCATGGAATCGTTATCGAAGTGATTGAGTTCTAGTTTGAATATCAATGACTGTGCTAACCGAGAATTAATTTCCCGGAATTCCAACTGTGCTATTGATTTCCCATTAGCGTTGTCATTCAACAAGTTTAATTTTCCATCATTCTGATGCATCTTTCAGGGCAGAAAACAGTCTCTACAACTGAATGGGAGTGCCCAGGAAGCTCTTAAAAAGATGGTCCAGGTTTCATGGGAGAAAAGAAGGAACTCGACTTTGGCAGATATTGGTCAGTAGCTTACAACTTTTAGTGATTTTTCATAATTAAATGACAAATGTATAAAACCTACATTTGGAATATAGTGCATTAAATTGTACAAAATGGAAGCTCAATTAAGGCAATGAAAATGTATTTAAATTAAAACCTCATACATACATTCGAAATATGAGACATGAAATGGTAAAAAAATACCAGTTCAATTAAAGCATGAAAATGTATTTAAATTAAAACCTCATGCATACATTTGGAATATAATGCTTGAAACGGTACAAAATACCTGTTCTATTAAGGCATGAAAACATGTTTTAATGAAAACTACCAATCAAAAATTAAACTTATTTTTATGAAACTTACTAAAATAATTAATATTACCTTAGTCAAAACAGGTAAAAGGAAGATACATAGTATTTAGCATAGCCCTCTAATATTACATATAATCAGTAAGGTTCTTTTCCTCTCACATTCCACGTGTATTCCTAGTTTCCTAGCTTTAAGATGGCTGCTGCCGCGTTTAATCCATTTACCTTGTAGCAATTTCTAAATCCACTCCAATCTTTTTAATCGTCTATTCCCATAGTGTACTTAGTATAGAAATGAGTACACGAACAATATCATATTCTTGATTATTCTATTTCAGTATTTATAGAATATATACATAAAAAAAAACATTCGAAAATATTAAGTCCGTTCATGGCGAACGACACGACCTTCCTGCAGCCTGTCTAGTCCTTATCTCTCTCTCTCGTCGTTATCTCCTGGTCCCTTTTAGTAGCGTCTCACACCCTCGGACAGCACGTGACCTTTGTCCGGACTGGTTTGAAACCTTCGTTGTTGAGAGTCGAGGAGCAGGAGCCTTACATAATCTAATATACAAATGAACTTAACCAAATTGGAAATAAATATTAAATTCAAATGCAAAAAAATAATTAAATTGAATAGTGCAAGCTATAGGTGATATTTTGAAATTTTGTCCCTTCCTGTGTTTTAAGCCATAAGTATCGAAGGCTCCTTTGTGCTGTTTAGAAAATTATCTGGAAAATTAAATATGTAGTAGCTTGTATTGAAGTAAACTGAATTTTTTTTTAATTTGTAAAAGTTTTGTTATAGTGGTTAATATTTTATTGCCTTTTTTGTAATTATGCTGATGAAATTCCCAATGTGCCAACACATTTAAAGTGTGTAAATTGAAAACGTTTTGAAAAAATGAATTATATTCATATTCATATTGTAAATTGCTATAGATTTTATAAATCATAAACATCTACTAATCATTCAGATTTCTTATTATGAGATCAATGCATGATAAAACTTTATTCTTTTAAATGAAAAGGGTTTTTTTTTATTTTTTATTTCTAGAGCAAATGAAAAAATAAGGTTTGCCGAACATTCATAGAACAAAAGGGCTATTAATAAGCAAATAGAATGCTTACAGCTCATATTCTCATACACAGAATTCGTTGGCGTTACCTTTCTTCTTATAAATTAACATTTTTTTTCTTTTTTTTGCTTTTTTTAAACAAAAAAAAAATTGAACGTTATTAATGCCTAAGAACGGATATCTGAAATGCTGACTGTCAAATATATTTATGTCCTCTATTCACTTAACATATACTATAAAACAATCAGAAGAAAGAGAAAGGACTGCCAGAGAAAAATTAATAACAACATCAAACAACTTCTTATCCGTTATTCGCAGGCGTTTCATTTATTCTGTAAATTTCTACAGCTGTATTTAATCAAAAATAATACAATTTATATTCACATTTTATTAAAGCTTGTTCAATTTCTTTCCTACTGATTCTTTACAATTTTTTTATTTACCAAAAAAATAACCTGTACAAAATATTTTTTCAAAATAACGTACAAAATACAGTTTATTCGTTATAAATGAATATTTACTAAGATTTTTCATCCTAGAATTTGTTATTTTTTATTTTTTTACAAAAATATATGTTTTGAATATTTTTTAATAATTTAGTAAAATTATTCAAAGAAATTAAATTCTTTTTGGAATTAAAAAAAATTTGGGGAATTAAAAAAAATTAAAAGTGATCATGGTTATATCATGTATAAAATAATATCCCCAAGACTGAAACAATGCCAATGATAAAATGACTCATTATAAGAATTCTGCTATAAAATCAAAACTCCCTTTTTAATTATGTGATTTCAGATGCAAAAAAAAATATTTTGATAAGATTTTTAATGGCAGAATTATTCATAAAACAGTTGTTTTAGTATTTCTTCAAATTTTCCGTTTAATTCTGTACCACTACTATCAGTCATTTGTACAAATGTTTATCAAAATACATTTTTAAAAAGGATTTCTAAACACTCATGTTGTCTACTGGAATTGTCTTGCACAACTTATAAATGGAAATAAAAACGCGCTGTCAAATTACTACGCGGAAGAACGATTGTAAATTTAACCATAATACAAAACTTTTCAATATTTTAAATTTTCCTTTTCATTTTTCTAACTTTGTTATAAATACATCGTATATTTATTTTTTGAAAATTTTGACAACTTTTTTATTATTTTTATATTTAAACCCCTTTTAATAAAAAAATCCAGATTAAAAAAAAAACAATTTTTAGAACAGAAAAAAAGATTATCAAGTTTATAACTTCAGAAATATTTGACAGTCCCTATCATAACAGTTCCAAGCTACTCCATATAGTTACTGTTGCCCATCTATGAGCTACCATTCTAACTTGTTAACCAACAGACAATTTTCACACTTATTGTCTGTACTCAATTCTAATAATCACTTTCCCTAACATCTTGCCCAGCCAAGCAGAAAAAGTTATCACCCAAATTCATTTCTATTTTCCCCACTCGAGACCCGACCTACAATCACTCGAAAACATCCGGCAGAAAGTACCATCACCAGCAGCAATTATGACCTTCGCAATTCCGCAGCATCAGCAACAAGAAGAACAGCTAAACGTGACTCTTGCACTCAGGTAATAGGTTAGAATTTTTCCGTTTCACGTGATGCCGTACCAGAGGCATCTACTAAAGTACCACACGTAAGCAAGGACATGAGTTCGTGCATGCCGTAACCACGGCAACCTGCGAATTATTTTGTGTAATTTTTTTTTTAATCCGACCATTCTGCTGATCCATACGCTCAACGGTTTTTAATAAAAGACTTCAAGAGGCATAACAGAGACTTAAATGAAAATATTCTTTTACCTGCGATGTTCAAAGAGTAACTGCGTTATTACTAAGTGATGAGGGGAAAATAATCAGAAGGAAATCTTCACATCACAACACTCTCAGTTTGCCTTTGATATATTTTTTTCATTACGAGTTTTGTTTTCGCTAACATTTCAGCGTGCATGTTGTATTTGAATATTAATTTATTCTTTGCATTTTTCTTTTTACCTGTTTATGAAGAAAGATTCCAAAGGAAAATGCTGAAAATGCACAGGAAATGCTTCTAAATGCTAAAGAGAAACTTCTGAATGATAAATTTTCTTTTATTAAGAATTTTTTAGGGGTGTTTCTGTTATATAAATGTTTTAATGAAAATAATTATATAAATGTCAAAATGAATTTTCCTTTTAATTTTCTTTCTTTTAACTATTTGTAAAATCTTTTTCATTTACAAAATTTAAATGAATTAAATTTTAAAGAATTTTAAGATGTTTTGCTTTAATTTCACTAATCATGAGAGCAATTCTTTGCATGTTATTTTTTTCAAAAAAGTATTGAATATAACATTTCTTTTCAAACTTTTATTTGCGTTAAAAATAAAACGATTCAAACTCGTTCATTCCTTTACATTTATTATTTTTTAACTTTAACTATGAATATAAAATTCTCTGAAGATTGAATTCAAAGTCTCGTATAATTTGACACAAATCTTCGAATGTTTTGTGTGATTTATTTTATTACTTTTTGCCTCCCATATAATTCAGTTAGTTATACAGCACTTTAAAACATTTTATGTAGATTCGTTTAAGAAAATGAGAATTATTTCAATAAAATTTAACAAATACATAATTTTAATAATAAAAAGTATTTACAAATTAACGAAAAAATTTTGGTTATAATTTAGCAATAAGTAGAAAAATAATTTTCCGAGATATTTTAACTTCCTATGAATGTATATTAAATTTATATTAATTATTTTCTTCCAAAGTATTAGAATCATTTAAATTATGTTTCGGAATTGATATTGTGTTTACTTTTTCTATAATAAAAAATTTTTTGAAGAATTTAATAATCTAGAAAATTTGCAATGAAATGATGAAGAATATTGAATCGTTAAATTGAAATCTCAATTGCTTTTGTTCTAAAATAAATGAAACTCATAAAAAAACTGAAAGATTTTTCCGAAATTATGCTTTGCATTTGTCAATAAATCTAGATACTTGGAACGGCAAACGATTTATATTTTACGTATTTTATATTATTTAGTTTACGTATTTTTATATTAAGACGTTTTAAAATGGAAACGTTGAAGCAAATGAACAAAAGTTTTAATCTAATATAATCAAAATAGATTAAAATAGAAACATTCTGAGAAAAATGTTTATTGAAAAGAAAAATGCTATGTATAATTTATTACGTCAATATCAATTCGAATTTAAATATTATTTATAACACCATTAGGTTATTTATAAAACTCTTTCAATTTTTAAAGGGTTTTGCTGATTTTGTCTACTGATTCAGAATTATTATTGCTCTTAAGTAAAATTTTGACAAATAAAAAGAATCGACATTTATTTTCAACCGAAACATTTGAATAAATTGTTTTATTGTCAAGGATATTCGAATAAATCTAAAATATTTAAGCAAAAGTTCTTAATTTTATTTTCCAAGATATTTTAATATTTGCCATTTTAATTAATAATTATTAAATTAATCTTAAATAAAGATGAATAATTTAAAATTAAATCTTACCATAGTTAAAAAAGAAGAGGTAAAATTGTTTTGTATTTATAAGCAAATTTCAAAATCAATGCATTCACATATAAAAGAAAAAAATACAAAAATAAAAAGTATTATGTTAATAAACCAATACTTCAGTGATAGAAAAGTTGACTACAAATTGATAAATATATGCATAAAAATATTTTCAAATTTGCTTCAAATATGAATACACTTCCAATTATGTTTTTCCAATTAATTACATAATATTTCCACATAAATCAAGGTAGATATTAATCGCTGTCGTTCAGTCAGCCGAGCACCTCTTTAAGACTTTTAAGTTAGTGATGCGATTCCCAATCACCGTGTTCTATCCAAAGACTGTAATCCTTTTATTTGAATTGCTATCTATTGTTTTAAGACCTGGAAGGATCTAGATCTTTCTTAAATTGGATGGTTATCGAACACTCTGTATGTTAATAAAACGTTAATCCCATCAGTGATGGGCAAGTTCTCAGTCTTATCATGTTGTCAGTTCTAATAAGTCTAATTGTTTAAACTAACGGTGTAGTTATTTACATCTTCATGAAAATACAATTCAACTCACTATTGGTCTATAGAATATACTACTTCAGCTATAGAATCATCTATAATACAGGATGATCAGCGAATAAGCTCTAATTTCAAAATTAAATATCCCTACAAAAAAGATCGATAGAATTATGAGGTAAACTGTACGTTTATTAGCAAAACTGTAAAAATAGTGTACAAAAGTTAGAAAATTTAGTTACAAAAATCGCTAACAGATTGCCCACTGCGCTGAAAACACTCTCTCTGAAAGGAGTCTTAAAAAACCCAATAAAGTGATGCGATCTTTGCAATCAAAATACCATTTTTTCAAAATGTTCACCATTCGAAACAATGAGGTGGCGTAATCGAACAATGAAATTTGACTTCACGTCTTGCAATGTCCCCCACGGAAATGGAATCACATGCAACACCAATCAACGGTTCAAGCTCATCTAGAGTGGCGGGATTGTTTCTATAAACAGTATCTTTCAATGCTCCCCACAGAATGAAGTCACAAGGAGTCAGATCGGAGTCATTTTTCATTTTTGACGTCACACTGAAAGCGTCTATGGACATTGTGATTATATCGCCATCTGACAACGCTTTGCGTAACCAAATTTTCTAAACTTTTGTACAGCATTTTTACAGTTTTGCAAATAAACGTACAGTTTACCGCATAATTCTATCGATCGTTATTGTAGAGATATTTAATTTTGAAATCAGAGCTTATTTGCTGATCACCCTGTATATTTTAATCACAGAAAATCCCTTCAGTAAGGGCCTTCCCTGAAATATTTTTTCAGTAATAAAATCTGAGTCAACATGTGCATTTAAGTTACTCATTTACTTTAACTAACCAAAGGTAAATATATTTTTATGGCAAAATACAATTTTTGAAACAGTTAAATAAATTTCCAAAATATAAAGCATAAAAAGTAATTCAAGAAGTTCTTATTATAATTCAATGAATTAATAATTGTGTTATTTGGATTTTTCATGACGGTTAACAATTCTTATTTCTCATGGTCTTTGTTATTATGACAATCTGTAGATGTAAATTGGAAATGAAGTAATACCGAACTTTAATCGAATGAAAAAAATTATGACTTTATATATTTATTTGTGAATTTTTTAAACTTTTACAGGACTTTTAAGACATTCTGAAACTCCTAAACATGAAACAGAAGCAAAGCCACCTTCAGAAGTACCATCAAGGTAATTAAAAGATTATTTTTTCCCACTTTACGAAATGTTGTTTTAAATTTTTGGTGCGATTTTCAGCATCTTCCAAGAAATATCATCACATAATTCATATCTTTTCTAACAGATTTAAAAGAAAGCTTAAATGGATTGCTTATTAATACATAAAAAAGCAATAATTAAATGTAAATTGTTTTGGATCGATAACATATCCAATACGTAAGTGTATTATAGAAATTTTACTTCTCCAAACCAAGTGATAAATTGAAAACTTATATTTATTATTAAAGTTAATATTAAGTAAAATAATTAAAATAAACAATTTTTTATTATAGTAGACTGAATTAAAGAATCATTCACTTCCTTTTTAAATTCCTGCATCATAGTTTCATCTAACACGGTTTTTGTAAAAATTGTATTCAATGAGAATTTATTTATTAATTTGCTAATTCTTTCTTTTAGATATCTTACTTATTATAAAATACCTAAGTATCCCATTTAATCCGTTTGTACTGATATTTTCATCCATATAATTTCTGTAAGAACAGTATTTTTGCTTTAAAAATATTATTTTTAAAATATCATGTTCACTCTACAGACAATCTAAACATCCTAAAATAGTAAGGAAAGACATTTCGTTTTATAAAATAGTATCCAAAATTATCCTTCTAAAATAGATTGTTCTTCTATTTTAAAAGGATAACTTTGGGTGTTCAAAATTATCATTCTAAAATAGATTGTCTATAACTTAATTAATTAATTTTATAGAATGCAATGACTGATTCTAAAATCATGAAAAAATTTTATGGTTATTAATTAGTCTTTCATCTACAGCTATCCCATAATTTTAAAATCATCCTGTATAATATAAATTAAATTTTCAAAATTCCTCTTGTTTTAGGGAGCCGAGTCCGAGGCAATGTGAGCCAATTCGAGAGGAAGAGGCTAAAGAATCTTCTCCAGAGACTGAGTCGGCTTCCGAATCGGATCGACTGGCAGCTCAAGAAGATGATGAAGACGACATGGAAGCCTCCCCTCTTCTAAGGCTCTCAGAGGTTCATATGAAGTAAGTATAAGGTTTATTTAATGAAACACAATATGGGAGTGTTGACTCCTTCATTTTCTAAAAATGTTATATAAAAAATAATTGACATCCTGAGATCAAGAATTTGCCTTGTTGCTATGTAACTGAATATAATACAATGGCAACAAAATATTTTTTTTAAATGTATCATTGCTTCTATCTATTATTTTAATATATTTTCAGGAATTTGATGTTTTTCATGTTAATTTTGGAAACTGTTTTTTTTTTCATAAAAAAATCTGTTCAAAAAATTTTAAAAATTATTTATAAATTTATATCAATGGTAAGTAGAAAGTGAACGTGGACAAATATTCATTAAATATATTCTCTAAAATACGATAGATAATTTATTTGCCACACAATCGTATGCATTTTCTAGCTATCAAAAATAAGATTAGTTACAAAGGTTAACTCAACAAAGTATTCATTGAATTTCGATTGATAATTTATCTGAAATAAAATCTTTTGAAACATCTATCTAGCAAAATTCAACACTGAACAGTCTCTTTGAAGCTATTTCACATGTCTTCGAATAAAAATATTATATGACCCATATTCAGACATGAAACTGTAGATCTTAGAAATAGATGTAAATATTGCAAGTGCAAATATTTTTATTTTCTGAGTCTTGCACTAAGCGTTTTATGCTCTAAAGTACAGTAAAGAAAATTATTCATGCTTTGTAAATTACTTTTCCTCAACTAATTATAACCACAGTTTGATGCAGATCTACAATTTTTGTAACTAGGTAATTTAGCAAATTTAATTTATCTAAATCAAATTCTGTTAAAATTATGGAAGATGAATATACATATGATAGGCAGTCAATTCTTTATCATAATAAATTCAAAATTTTAAAAAATTTCTCTTTAAGTGCTAAAACTTTTTATCGAATTTTATCCACTTATCGTGATCTCTTTTATTTGAATAATCATATAAACAAATTTTTTCTTGAATGTATTTCGCTAAAAACTTGAATAAATTGTACGAACTCGGTAAAGAAATCACATGCCAAGTTTCTTTCATCTAGTTTAATAATTTTATGTTCCAAAACCATAATTCAAAAAATCTGTAACTCGAAAATGCAAAAAATATTAATTGAGGAGACCTGAAAGTGTGAAATTCATCAAAATCTTGTATGTATGTTTCAGTGTATATATTTTCTTCGTATATATATTTTCAATATATTTTCTTCGTATACGTTTGATGATTATATAAAAATATCAATTGATTATTTATCAGAAAATAATCACATGATAACTGAGAAGAAATATTAACTAAGTTCTAATCTTCCCTTGGCTTCACAAAATGTTCTTTTAATTGAATACATATTTTTTACATAGTTTTCCTTCAAATAGCATTCTTTAAAAACATCAGAACAAGGAAATGGGAATTTTTAATTTTTTTTCATTCATTCCCTCTAAAACAAAAAAATATATTCGTTCCATGGAATTTTATGAACATGTGCATCACATAATTCAAAATTCTTTCGTAAACAGAACGATACTAATTATTTTCAAAATGTATTTGTTCCGCTTTTTTTTAATCTATTTGTTGATCATAATATTTTTCATCGAAGTAGGAAAAGGATCATGATCGTGTTGCCAACGTTAAATTGAATTCAAGAAAAATTGTGTAGAAAACATTATATATCTCTCTTTTATCTAATGGTTTTGATAAAATATGAAGCACAAAATTGTTGTGGAAAACAATAAATTAAAAAACACTTTATTAACATTGTAATAAATAATTAAAAATGTGTTTAATAATAATAATAAAAGTTTTAATGCAGTGTTTTTCTGATAAAAATGCCCTAAGTAAATTGAATTTTTAATAAAGCATTAGAAAAAGCATTATAAAGCGATAGGAAAACCTAGAATAAAATTTCATCGATACAATAATGAAATTTATAAGCATAAAGAAAATATAAAACAAATAAAAGTCTAAAATTCATTTTTATTTCCTTCTGTTACAAATGTGTTTGATTTTCTAAGCAACATAAAAATTAATTTCTTCAACTTAGAATGCTATATTATCAACTCGGTTTGTTTCTTTAAAATTAATTTTCTAAAGGAAAGAAGCTATTACCCTCATGAAGCACCTTATTACTTTGTGATACAAAATAATATTTTCAAAAGTATATACTGATTAATTCGTGCATTTCAGATGTTTTTTCTACTTTTCTCATTTAATTGTATGTTTAAATTCGCATCTGTCTATAATAGAATCGTAGAAAATAACAAGCAGTAAACCAGAATCACTGTAGTTTAATGAATGAGTTCACTAAAATAAAACAATTTGTTTTTGTCGTAAAATGCATTGATTTCTCCTCGATAGTGTGACATTTGAGAAAATCTTTCCTTCTAAGATTATGTTTTACTTGAAATTTTGTCATCTATTTGATCGTAGTTTTATCAGAAATTTTTTAAATACTAAAAAGATAAATTCTTCTTAATGGTCTAAATAGGGTTTTTTTTTCTCTTAGCTTTTATAAACGAACAAAAAAAAATGTATCCAATCGATAAAAATATTTTTAAATGAGTGCACAAATTAGCAGATTAAAATAAGCCGAATACCGGCACAATTCAGATATTCCATTGTCTTAATGATTAATGATAGTTGAATTGTCAATAAAGCCATTAATTTTTCCAAAGATTTTGTACCTTTCATTTTCCTATTTCAGTAACTCTTAGCTCAAAGTGTTAATCAATCTCCATTTTTCGTTCCTATTATCTATTATTATTTTAGTAATTTCTTATTTTAACATCTTCCTCGATGAAACAGTAATTATCACTGATTTCGTTTCATTTTATCCACAATGGAACATACAAACTACTTTTTTAAAAACAGCTGCTTGCGAATTTCACTTGAAAAGGTTGCAAAATTTGTTAGCAAAATATCTGTATTTTTTTATTCTCTCGTGTACAAAATTCAAAAAGAGAAAGTATTTTAAAAATCAAAAAGTTTGAACCCGAGATTTTGACAAAGTTTCATGCTTCAGTTCCTCTCTGAATCCAAAATAGTAAAGATAATAATAAATAAATAAAAATAATTTGGAATTATTTTTCTGTTTGTGTACATGACAGTACAAAAATACTTTGAGTTTTTAACAAACAAAGTTCGGTATATGCTTTTAACACCAAATTTAACAGATTTCTCGCAAATTTTGAACGTTATTAATTTTCGATGTTTGTTCGTCCCTTCCAAGATAGTGTAAACTCTTTGATTTTAAAACATAAGTTTGATGCCGGCTACCTGGCGCATCGCGCATTTTTGTTCTTCTGTGTTCTATCTCTGTCTTTGAATGTGCCCTATTCCATTGGAACAAAGGAATGTGCAAATAAATGTGACGCATGAAGAGTCGTTCTCTTCGCCCTTGTTATCTCTATTGAAAAAAAGAAGAGACCTTGACAAAAGATTGATAAAATTTGTTTTGCAGATTTAGTATTTAATATAAGGTCTTTATCAAATTTTGAAAGAAATCTGAACATCAATAATTTAAATCAATGAAATTAAATACGTGAACTTATTATAAAAATCATTATTGTTTGAGATTTTTTTAGTGCTCGTGGGAGGGAATTGACACCAGATTTCCGAATATTATTATTTTTAACAATATTACAAGTCATAAAATACCAGTAAAAGAAGTCCGATTGAAATATTTTTGTACTCTCCAGTAGAAGTGCTCCTTTTAATACTACAAGAACACAGATTTTTAATATCACATTTTCAACACCTTGTCCTTAACTAATGAAAAATAAAATTTAACATAAAACTTAAGTTTTAAGGAATAATTTAAACAACTGCATTTTTTAACCATCGAATTTCCATGTATGCTGAAATAAAATTTACAGACGGGAATACAATTGATTGTATTTCAATTGACAAATGAAATACAATGAAACTCTTCATTCATTTGATTTTTTTATGGATTTATCCTTAGGATGCTAAAACAGTGTACCACATTTCATTTCTTCAGGTTACTGTACTTTTAGGTAGTCATGTATACATAACAACACCGTCAATCTCTTGACGCATTTAATCCACAAATTAATACGATTCTTAATTTTATATTACATTAATACCAAACGTTTAAATCTGAAATTCAGATAAACAAACTGTGAATGGATTTCATTCAAAATTTCATAGAAATTAACATACTTGTCATTCGTCAATTTAACCCAAAGCTTTTTGATATATCCCTTTCACAGACAATTTTTAAATTGGGTTTTTCGAATCCATGGAAAATTTGCCAAAAAAAAAAAATAAAGATTTATTATAATATCGGGTTGAATTTTTTGACGATTACAATTTTTCCTCCTTGATTACTTCATATTCAAGAAAGTAGAAATCTAGTGAAGATTCTTCTTGATTTCTATTAATTACTTCTATGCGGTTCCAGGAGAGAAAAAAACTTTAATATTTTCAACCAAACAAAAGAATCGCCGACAGGATGAATCTGAAAACAGGATTATTCAAAACCAGCGGGTGTGGTCTCCCCATAGCTTTCTACCATATTCTCTAATAATGGTTGTCAACCCAGAAAACGCCTTGGAGTTCAAAAATTACAAAATATAAATCTTTGAAGGGCTTTCTAATTTTTATTGAATGTATCGTGGCATATAAATCGTTGTGTTATTTAGTTCTTGATATTTTCTGGACATCAGTTCACTTGCACTTGAAAAAAAAAGAAAGATTTTTTCAGATATAGTTAACTTAAAATTGGATAAATCTACAAAAATTAACTTTACTACAAATATACTTTTATGTCTATGTACCAAATTTCATCTATCTAGCTTAAACTGTTTTTGTCGTATTTGCATGAAGACAGACCAATGGATAGATATAAAGTAAGACGTAATACAAAAAAGGTGTTTTTCGTTATCAAGGAGGTCTGAAGCGTAAAGATTTGTCAATCTCTTGGTTTTGCATGGCCAATAACGACTAATATATATTTCGTATTTTTTAATGACTGAAATATTTTACAATTCTTGTATGGTAAACTAAAATTTTCAGTCTGCTCCTTCTTTTCAAATAACCTTATATAACGCACTTTTAGGAGTTTTTAAAGTTAACCATGATGGAAGAATTGTATCTAGCTTTTATTGAACCTTTGTTGGTCAGAAAAACATTTAGATGATGCCAAAATATTAACAAATCAAAATTCAAGTAAAGGTGCAAACTTCTTGGAATCATTTCATCCTGCTAGACTCGTTGCAATGAATGTGATTTTCAAAATTTGAATTTATTCTCACCTAAACGTGAATTGAGTTTGTTACAAGTCAATTTTGCCTTCCAAAAGGTTAAACTTGGAAAGAAGAATCTATATAAATGCGGTGGTATGTATTGATTGAAGAATTCGATCAAGAATTGCTCCTTTGGGAGTAACTGCCGAAATAAGGTGAATAAAATATAGTTCAGGGAAATGATAAAAAGAAGTGATGTGGCTTCTGATTGAAAGTGCTGTCACCTTGTGCCAGGAAATTTCATCTGTGGGATGTCTCATTCCTGCCCTTCAGGGAAGGAACAAAAATAGTATATGGCAGGGGGTGGTTTTTTTTATTTTTTTATGTAAAAAAATAGCTAAAAGATTTTATCAAGATATCTTTTTATCATAATAACTGTTTGATGCAAATTTTATAGAAAATTATTTCCCTTTAAAAAAACTGTATCTATAATGCATAACAGCCACTACGGACATTTTAAAATTTCTGGTTAAAATGATTTGATATTTTGGCAGAACAATCGGGAGGCAATGGAATTTTGTTTAACGAAGGAAAAAAAAATAGTTGTAAAATGTGCCGATAGATGACGTTGTCAAGGGCAAGATCAAAAGTGGATTCGTTAAATATTGGAATATTATTGGCCAAAAGAAAACAATATTCTGGGCATTACTAAACATTTATTAGCGATAACAGAAGAATACATGTTTTATCCTGCAATATTGCGTAGTTATAGAACCGTGTGTTTGGATATGGGCTTCGTCAGACCAAAAAATGCTCCATGCTCGACCTGTGGCAATCGAAAGTACTTAAGTAAAGTAAATAAACACGCATTACTCACCTCGCCTGCGACAGCTCTTTTCGCACCGAAATAAAGTCATATCGAACGCATAAAATTGACATTAATGCAAGTCACTATTAAAATTAATCATTCAGTCATCAACATAAAAGAGAGCCAATCTGAAAAAATACCAAGCATTTAATTAGTAGAAATTATTTACAGAATTATATACAGGATTTTTAGTATGCGATGGAGCTATAAGTTTGCCCAAAAAGGTTCCAAATTCGTTTTCGGGAATCGCTGGAGTTTAGTAGTCTCAATAGCAGTAGAAGTACTTTCCCTGACAACTTCCATTCTCCACTGCTTCGGGGCGATTTCGTATTGCAAAAAATTCACATACTTCCAGATCAGCAGGTAGCAACTGATAACATAAGTTATCTTGTACTGATAATATTGCAAGATGTTCCATAAGGCTTGCCATACAGTGCTGATCAGTTTATCCAGCCTTTAGCTTACTTCCTGCGTACTGCTGATTCCAGCATTACTGTTAATCTATTCTTGTAATGTTGTAGCCACATCTTCCACTGCCGCTGCTGAAACTGGTTTCCTTTCTTTACCCCGTTTCTCGTCAAATGATCCGGTCTCTTCTAATTTAGCAATGATTTTTAACAGACCATTTGTGGTTATTGGGCCCTATTTTATGGATTTTAATGTCCGAAACTTCCTGATAGCTGTAAGTGCACAGCCATCGTTCTTATAAAAGAAGCTTCAAGAGCAGAATGCCATTCTTCTTAGTTAGAGTCTCTTTGAAGCATTTAGGCAGGTGATCTGCATCGGTATGGCAGTTATGCTTGCGTTGTGCATGACACATATAAGTAATTCACATATCTCCAGATAATGAACTCGGACAGCTCCATCTATCAGCACATTTTGGAACTTTTTCCCTTTTTCCAAACAAAATTCCATTGCCTCAGGATTGTTCTTCAATAATATGAAGTCGTTCTAAAAAGTAGTTTCCAAACTATCAATCTTTGAAATCGTAACTTTAATTATAATCACTTGTATATATGTTCCACACATCTTAAGTAAATGAACCGAAGTCACTCAAATTTTAGACATTTTGTATATCATTTGGCACCTATTGCCATTCTACTCCAGCTGGTGTGATATGGATGTTGGAGAGGGGGTTCTAGCTAAGATGTCGTCCTCGTCAACTGATCGCGGTTCAAAATTACATGTCTTAAAATAGCCCTAATGTTGATTTAAAATGATTCGTTAATATGATTAAACTAAACCTATAGCAATCATATGGTTCCTTGGAAATATTGGAAATGTGTCGTTTAGATGTACCTAATGCCCACGATTCCTCTAAACTAGCAGACATAAAATATTTATTTTAATTCTTTTATTTAAGTTTTTTTTATGGTGTTCATGAACATTTTTAATAGAGATCAATCCCATTACAGCAAACTGCGTTTAAAAACGAAAATGACCGGTTTATCTATCTTCTGAGTTTCAGGATATTGCATTTTTGTTTATTTATTATGTCTTATAAGATTGATAGATACAATTTTTTCTACAATAACAAATTTTTAAAAATACCTTTTCGGTGATATGTGTATATCACATATGAATTGTTTTCTATTTTTCATCTCTTTTAAAATACATTTTAAGAGTCTTTTCAATAATTTATTTCTCACAAAATAAAAATAATATTTAACTTGCACGAGCATGTTAAGTAATTATGGAAAAATTAAATTTTTTTCGATGTGTTGCTATCAAGTTGGAAAAAGTTCAGATGACTGCAAATTTAACCTAGAAAAGTGTAATCATAAGCAGATGACTGTACAAAGATGGATTGAACATGAAAAACTGAATATTTCTAGAAAGATAAGTACAAGAAAAAGTTTTACGTGCCCTTTTAAAATATCTATGTTATTTATTGAATAATTCTGTTCTATAAGGTAAAATAAAATTTATATATTCACAGAATGCTTACTTTGATCAAGTTCCAATAACTAATTTCTAAGCAATTGGAATTAGGCAAGTACATCTGATAAGAAATACATATATATCTAAATGAAGAAAGAAATTCTATTTTATGCAATTTAGTGAATAAATGCTCTAATAAGTTACGAATTTAATATTTTTATACAGAACCTTGGTTCTAGAAGTCATATACAGTAAAACATCCTTAAAACACTAGCATACTAAATAAAATGTTACGATAGTAATTGAATGAGTTAAGAAAAATTTAATATTACTATTTTATAAAACTACAGTATTTCGACCTATCTTTAGGCTGAGATGGCCTGGTTGGTGGGGCGTTGGGCCCTCATATCTTAGGTTGCGAGTTCGTACCTTGCCGGCCGAAGACTCTCAGCTTGTGTGGTGACGGAAACGCGTATAAATCCGTAGTGATCAAAATGTCCTCCATGTCGAGAATAATACCATTGGAGGTACTGGTTCAGGGGGGATCTTTCCCTGATCCAGGTCTAAATTACGATCTGTGGAATGAGAGAATGAAATGGGAATGGAGTTCACTCCGTAAAAAGAGTTCTGACGCATGAGTAGCTAACTCGTACTTTTGTCCCTAGATGGCGCTGCTTAAAAAACAAGAGATGCACAATACGGATTAAATCGCAATGGCACTTTAGTCAGCGGGCTTTTCAATGCCATCGAAACAACACAACAACAGACCTGTCTTTTATGACTTTCATCTTTTTTACGACTATCATAAAAAAGATGCCCTAATCGGCGCCTGGAATTTGCCTAAGGCTAATTTATCTGAATTAATGAATTTGTTTACCATATTGATATTCAAAACTGCTTAACTTGGTCAGATTTTATAGCAATAGATAAAAACGCGCAGATTTTTTAAAGGTAGGGGTATCAGGAGTATTTGCGATGGCCGTTCATAGGGGTAGCTTGTCTTCTTTGAGATCTCGGCATACCAGGTTCGAATCCCGGTTTGAGCATGTTCTACGCTCTATCTGTGATCTGTGTGGATGTGATACCCTGTAAAAAGGAGTTATGAAAGCGAATGTGTTGGATGAACTCTTCATATGAGTTAGAAGTCCGACTTCTGCCCTCCAGTGCTTATGAGTCTTTCTCCTCAGAAGCTACTGCAGCCTTTTTCCGTGGTAATCATCATTTTCATAAGTATTTCACGAAATGTGATTCCATATGACTGTAGGATTGCATAAAATTTAGGCTTTGCAATTCTTTAAATTATTAACTGAAACAAAAAAAATGTTATTTGAATCATTTAAATTCTTTTGAAAGTAAAACTAAAAGCTGAAATGTATGATGACTAAGAGGAATTTTTATTATCTCTTCGGGATTATAAAACTATTTATTAAAAAAAAAATACTCTTTAGTGCACACTTTCATGCTGAATGATTCAATTTTCTGCATTTATATTTTTAAAACAACGTAAATTGACTTCATTCAAAATGTTTTTGCATTTCTAATTTTAATCTTGTTCACTTTAATCTATTCAACTTTTATAGGGGCTTATAGAAAATTTGTGAGATACGTAGTACAATTAACAAAATGACGTTAAGCTTCTATGAGATCATGAAAATTTAAAACAAAATTATTTTGTGGAAGAAATTATTACGAGACGAAGTTAAATGGAATATTAAATAGTAAATTTTAGTCTGCATAAATCCCGGTGTAGGAGCTGATTACCATAGGCGGGTAATAAAGAAGAAAATCTTCCATAAAGTTTGACAAACATAATCTTTAAGTTTTACCATAAATATTTTCTAAATTTTTAAAAATATACATTAGAAGAAATTTATGTTACCTGATGATTTATCTTTGATACAATCAATATCTTACTCCTTTTCTATAAATTCAGCTTTATAAATTGTTATTTTTATAAAATTCAATGATTTATATATGGTCATTATAATTCTATCAGTTTTTATCTCTTCAATAATCTTCATGTCTTTCTTTGCTTTTTATTTTAAACAAAGTTTATAATAAGCTTACTTTTAAATTGGCATCTCCTGCAGATTTATTAATGTTTAATACCCTATCGCTCAGCCTCAATATCCGTAATCAAAAATTATAACATTTAGATACCACGTTATTTTAACTTCTTAGTTTATAAAAACAAAGATATATGGCTGTATTACATGGCTTATTGCAAAATTAGTACGTTAAATTGGAGGCTCAGAAATGAAATTTAATCAATATAATATTAACCATAAAAATATTTACATATTGAACTGCTAACTAAAACCAGCATATCAATATAAATTGCTATAGACTGTCAATTCAATATACTAAATAAGGAACAAGTAATATTGAAATTTTTTAACAAAAATTACAAGATATATAAAAAAAATTTTAAAAAATGAAAATTACAATGCTTTTATAAAAATTACACTCTTAAAAAGAAAAGATATCTGTCCTTAATAGTTTTTTTAAGATGCTAAAAGAAATAATAGGCTATTGATAGCAACACTATTGATAGCAGTATTTTATATTTAAAACATCATAAATATTGTTTTTAATCAATAAATAATTATATAACACTCTTATTATGCTTCGAAAAAAACCTCATCAGACAGATGTAAGGCAAATTTAATACAAAACCTGGATATTGGGAAATGATGTTTCATTGTAAGAAAGATACAAAATACAGACAACAAAAACTATAGCAGAAACTTATAAGTAAGGAGACAGCTAATAAGTAATTGAAAAACGTTTACAATGCTATAATATCCAGAGAGAAAACATCTATGTCATGTGAAGCTTCATATATTATAGTCTCTCAGCAAGATATAAAATTTTCAAGAAGAATCTCTAGATCTCTGCTCTAATAACGATATCACCCTATTTATGCGTATTTCAGAATCTTTATTTTTGCCTCAAAAATTATCAAGTTGACAATTGATCGGGAAAATGAGCAGGCTCCAATTTACCTGGCATACATTAAGAGTATCTGAAAATATATATTTACAAAAGTGATATTATCATAGCCGAAGAATTTTATATACTCTCATTAGTTTTGTTCTAATCTAGGTTCAAGCAAATAAAATATTTAAAAAATAATTACATATTTAAGTCACTGCGTTTTTAAATTATCACGTTTACGTGTTTCTGAAACATCAGAGTAACATATGATAAATCCCTCTTGATTTTGCACAAAACTTTAAAGGTATCAACACTATGGATATAAAACATGAATACCGAATTTTATTTATATAGCTCTTTTCATTTTGTAATTATCAAATCGTATTTGATATTCGAGCAGCTGGACAGAATTAGCATTCAATTTGATATATAACTAAAAAATTGGTGTAAAATCCGTATACTAGATTTCAATTATCTAGCTCAAAGCGTTTTTGAGTAACCTTTTTCAGACACATAGATTTTTCTAAAAAATGTGCTTTTCGAATTTAAGAATCATGAATCATGACGATTTATCAAAATCTGCTGTTTGAGTTTTTTCACGATTACTCTACTTTCTTGACACTATGCATACGAGAAAATAAAAATAATTAAAAATATCGTCTCTATATAAACCATAGAATTTCAAATGATATATCGCCTACTACGATATTTGTTTCTGTCATTAATGTTGCTAATGAGTGGCTTTTAATTTATTAAAACCTTTTATTTTGTACATCTCATAAATTATATGTATTGTACATTCTTCAATTCCAATTTATCTTTATTAATAAAGAGTAATTATGAAGCAGTTTATAAACATTCGAAACTTTTTTAATGTTATTTCTTCAGATGAGACAGAATTCAATTAGTAAAATTTGACAATTACTAATAGTTTATTGCGAAATTCCTTTGTTTTGTAGCTTTCCCCTGTCCCATTCACAATAAGTGACATTTCCAGACAGTTATCCCACTATCTGTTAACGCCCTCCATTGCTGAGAAAGCCACTAGATTTCAAAGTGAGAAAATTCCTTATTGGTGACTGGTTCGCATCTTGTCATTAGATTACACGTGGAGTTCATTGTGAGGAAGAAACTTGTTACAACTTCAAAGGAAGGGAGTGTCAAACATCTGGATGCCGTATGGTCCCTTTGTAAAGGAATATAATTGGCACGTGTCCCAAAACGGTCAACTGTTATAACGCGTCATCGATGGACAGTCCCACGCCACGAAAGACTAGTGCCACAAATGAGTGAAATTTTAGCTGAGCGATTGGCCGATGGAAAGCTGACGTGGGTGAATGGAAATTCAGGAGGTGCAGTTTGGATTTAAATAAAGAGTGGGTCTTGCTTGGAAGGAAAAAATACCTTTGAATTGCGTAAGGCTGATTTTTGACGGGTAGGGGTTTTGGCCCTGTTAGAGTCTTTAGGTGTTTTTCTCCTAATGAATGGAGAACTCTTTTCAAGAACGTTTTTCACAATAACCTTTCAAACTTCATCTGGTGTAAATAGCAAATATTTAATCTAAAAAATAACAAATTGTTCTTCTTTATATATATATATATATAAAGAAGAACAATTT
>JAPMOQ010029355.1:2314015-2384608 GCA_026543055.1 Argiope trifasciata | reverse complement strand
TGTGTGTGTGTGTGTGTGTGTGTGTGTGTGTGTGTGTGTGTGTGTGTTCTACTCCTCAGGCCACTTCAACAGCAGCTACTAAACTGGTATTAGAAAAGTTTAATTAATTAAAATTTGTCAGTTTTGGGATTTTTCTGGAATTACTTCTAAAATTATTGTTGCCCAAAAATGGATTTTTTGGGCTTTTAAAACTAAAAATAATTACTTTATCAAGGAATTGTCGGGAAACTTTTCTCTAAATTAAAAAAATCTTTAATTCCCGCCAACAAATTTCATTGTTGCATAAAATTTAAACTGTTTTCATCATTTTATTAAATATTTGATGGCATGATTTTTTCCCACTTTATAAAAATAAAGAAGAATTATTTTATTTAAAAACTGTGTAATTTATAAGACGAATAAGAAAAGTAATAACCAATTTAATTAAATAAATAAATTAAATTTATTTACTAAGCAAAAGGATTTCCATCATCCAATATCCTTTTTTAAAAATATTTTAATACACCATGACTAGAAAAAAGAAGCAGTTTAGATAATTAAGATAGCAGTTATTTCCAAACAGTTTGTTTTCCAAAATGGTAGTAAAAGTATACTTTTATCTCAAGTAGTAATTGAGCTTTTATCACTTCTTAAATATTTGTTCTCCAATGAAAATGGAATTTATAAATTAGTGTTCCTAATCATTCATAATTCCTTATTATAAATTCAGATCATATCTAAACTGTTCTGGACATTCTCTATTTAAGATTTTTATAAAGAAATTTTGTTATATAAAATGGGCAAGTGGTTAAAAACTAATGCACAAATAACTCATTATGGTAAGAAAAATTTGTTTTAAAATGGCAAAAAAAAACATTCAAGGGATTTTCCATTAAATTCTAATACTTTTAATGTGAAAGGAAAGTCCATTTTCACGAAACCTTTCTGATTTTAAAACTTTAACTCAAAAAGCCTTTTTGATGCTAAAAGGATTAAATGTTGAAAATATTTACTTTTGTAAACTTTAAATGGATCTTAGAAAACTCAGCTAAATAAATATAAGCCGAATTATATTTTTTCTGAAAATAAAATTTAAAAATAGCGTGTGTGTTTTTTAAATAAATAGTATCTCTCAATAACCTCTAAATTTAATCTATATATAGCATTCTTTAAGGATGAATGCACTATTTATAATTTTCATTTGTTGTTATTTTGATAGGAGAAAAATACAAGGGGTGTTCAAATGAAGAAGTGTGAAATGACACTATGGGTATAAACGAAGACTTTATTCAAAGTGTACACTATAGCCCTGAGCACATAAATTCTGGGAACAAGGAATACTTCGGCTGGTTGATGAATGGGATCGTTGTGCTCAAGCCTCTGGTGTATACTTCAAATAAATTTTCATTTATATCTACAGTGTCGTTTCGTACCATTTCATTTGGACATTCTTTATATTACAAACTTTATTTTTAAACATAAAGAAAATATCATGTAAATAGTCATATATTGCATATGAAATCTACCAGCACAAAAGTTACAAATAGCATTATTTTGTTATATTGTATTTGATTTTCAATGTATTTCAACTGCTTAACAATTTTACATGAAAATGAATACTAAAAGTTTTTGAAATATAATTAATTCATGTTTGAAATCACAAAATTTTGGCAACAAAAATTCTCAATGGACTCTTCAATTACGTGGTTTAATGTGATGCATTAATATTATATTTAATTATAGGTGATGTTCTTGTATTTTCTAAATTCCTGCACTCATTAAAATTCTGAATTCTACCGTAATCCTCATCTTTGTTTCTTGTTTTGAAGTTTTGATGTATGCAAAAGTTTCTTGAAAGAATTTCCTTAATCCTACTAGGAGAATATTCTTTGTTTATTTTAGTGAAATGCAAAAAATTCAGTCTTTCGAAATTGTTGGACCAAGTGTTGGAAGGGGAACTGCTAAATAAACTTGAATGTAAATAAAATAAATTCAATAAATCTTGCCCCTAATTTTTCCAATCTAAACATAAAACTACTTTTTCCAAGATACTTTATAAAATTATTTCATGAAGAGATCCAAATTATTTAAATTTCTAATTGAGTCCATTCAAATTACATAGATATGATGCAATTTTTCAAAATTACTATACATGAACCAGTTATTACGTTTTCCCCTTAATCTCGGGATAGTATTCTTCTTCTGTATTCTATCTGGGAGGTGTGTGAATGTGTCCCCTGTAAAAAAGGATTGTGCAAGCGAATGTAACGCAGGAAGTAGATAAGTTGTACTCATGGCCTTAGATGACGGACGCTATAGAAAAACAAGAGACGCTGTACTGGGCTTAAATCGCTGATAAATAACTGTCAGAGGGCTTGTAAAGTGCCTTAAGTCATAACAACTACAACCAGTTGCTATTTATTTTTCACCTATTTTAATCAGGTTTTTTGTTGCTATTGTTGTTTCCTTGCTTTTGAAAATAAAGTTTGGGGTTATACTCAAAATGTATAAATATTTTTCTTTTAAAGATAAGATTAACATTGCTTATTTTCACTTCAATTCATTTGATAATTCATTTAAAATCAAAACATTTTAGATTCCACTGCCAAAAACTATTTTTTTTTTTTTTTCAAAATTTTTAATTTTAATTCGATATATTATCAGAAATAAATGGCAATTGATGATAAACTATAAATTTACACATCTATAAAGTTTGTTAACTTTGAACAAAAAGACTTATTTCTAGCATGCATCACAACATATGACATAGAATTCTAAGATATAATTTTGTAGAAGCGTTTTAAATACAGCTACATTATTTCGAGATTTTTGAAGACAACAAGATTAAACTAAACGAAACTATAATTAAATAAAAAAAATAGCAGGTTTTCTTGTAGCTAGATTTCTAATTCTTAGTTAGAAAATTTACCCCTCCAAAGGGTTAGTCGAAAAATTATCTGATCAATATACTATATAAATAAAGTCAATAATTCTAATTAATTTCTGAGAAGGTTAAATTTGAGTATTAAGCGATGAATGGTAGAAACCTAAATATCCTGTCCATTCGATATTTTTTCGAATTTCTCTTTTTTATGAATAAAGAAAAAACAGCAGAAATTTTTAACAAAACAAATTTTTAGTGCAAGTTAAATAAATGTAAATAATGCTATAAACTTTTCCCAAAATTTATTATGTGATATTTTTACTCATAATTTATGTTAATAAAAATGTTAATAGAAAAATTAATTAATAATTACATATTTCTTACTGCTATTTTCTATGAAAAGCCCAAAGCTCGGTTATCTATGGCTATCAGTAGTCAGATGCCAGAGTGAAACTGTAGAATGCTTGAGCTCCAGGTTCTAAAGAGAAATAATTTAAGGATGAGTGTTCAGGTGTACTGTAAGCTTTACAAACAGGGTAAAATATATATTCATTCTTCTGATATATATAGGCAATATAGAAAGAGTTGCCATTATTACAGGGTCATCTTCGGTATTTCAGCATAGTTCAAAATTACGAAATCCGTTGCAAAAATATCTTTCATGTAGTGTCCATGTGGTGATATCTTAATAAGACAGATAACATCTACGGGAGATGAGCATGCTTTTGTCCTGTGGTTATGTTATCGGCCTTCTAAACCAAAGGTCCCAGGTTCTATCCTGAGCCAACTTCATTCCCACACTTGGTGGCAACGGTGGGATTCGAACCCACGCCTCCGAGGAGTGACTCTGACTCCAGATCAGAAGGTTGCGTGTTCAAATCACGTCCGGGTCACCATTTATCGGGATGTCTATGAATTAAACAATTCCAATTTAACTCAAACATACTATTTAATAATACTAAAGTTATTTACAGTTAGGTAAAAATCAAATATATTTTTATATTAACTTAGAACAAAAAATTGACTAATTAACTGAAACTTTTACAACAGTCGCTACGAGCATTTTTATGTGCGATGCATCATTCCCAACGCGGATCTTCGAATCTGGCGAATCACTCAGTTTCTTGCGCCGTGCTTCGAATCTGCCGAAACACTCAGTTTCTTCCGCCGTGTGATTTTTCTCCTGTATCCATCCGCTTCGCGGTGGGACCACTACAGTCCACACTGGATATCAGTGCAGCCAAACTAAGCTTATTAATATAAAAAAAAAAAACTTCAAAATAAGATCCACCAAATCTACGCTTATGGGAAAATATCTAAAATTCCTTTTTTATTGTAGTTGTTACTGTTGTGCGAATCTGATTCCTATCGACGAAACGACATAAAGAAGTAATATAAGAAGCAACATAAAGTTTTTAAAATACTTTTATTAAAAAAAGGATGGTGTATGTATAATTCATCTTTCTTTTTTCTGTTTCAACTATGAAATTTGACCAAGAATAGAGTGTTTACGTTTTTTTATTCATGTAGACACTTTCGAAATTTTTTTAGTTCAGTTAAAAAATTTTAAAAAGACAATGGTAATTATTATTACAATTTTTCTCTTAAAGAAGGATAAAAATTCTATTTATTTGTTAGTACACAAAATTAAATCAAACTTTTAACTTTTATTTCCCTAAATATTGCACCAATGTGTATACTAACAATTACAAAGTTTCATCAAATAGCATAATTATTTACAAAAGAACATTTTGGCTTCTTTAAATATGGCTAATAAAAATTTTTAAATATTAAATTCTTATACAGCTCTAATAATGTTAAAGTGTAAATTAGAAGAAAAAAAATTCTAGCACTTATCTATGGATGCTAAAAATTATAAGACTCTTTAGAAGTAATTTTCAGCTACATGCTTATTTTTGAATTTAAAGAAGCTTAACAGAAGTTTTGATTTAACCTTTTATTCCAGCAGAAAGATTTATTCAATCCAAAAAGTATTTGTCAAGCGCAAATGTTTGCTTTCTAATGCATTATCATCAATTTCTTCACTCAAAAGTCCTTATATGAGAATTAGATTTTTCGAAGAAAATAATGAAAATTCGTAAAATTAAATGAATAAGTTAATATTACGGTGGTATAAAAATGTATTTTCTCTAACTTTTTTATAATCAACTAATCAGATTCCAAAATATTTTCATACAATTACTTTATTTACATAGTACGGAAAAAAAACGATCAAACATTTTAAGATAAAACTGTATTAAAACAAATAAACTAAAAAATACGGCAGATATAATAAAACTAGACTTTTACTAATGAATAAATTTTGTTGATACCAAAGTGGCCACTTTTTGCAGCTATGCAGAAACGCAATCTTAGATCGAAATTTTCAACAAAGGCCGAAAGTCTTCTACGTTTAATATATATCTCAGTCTCTCCAAAGCAGTTGCTTTAAATATTCCAGATTTTGGTGTGGTTTAGTGAGGCCCTAAACTTAAAAGGAATGGATCACACATTTTAATCCATGCAAACATACATTTAATCCATGATCATACATTTTAATCCATGATTTTAGCAAATAGGATGGCCATTGTAAAAATGATAATACATCTGGAAAATTCTTCTCAATTCTTGTGCATTTTTGACATTGTAAGTCGGTGCAAAGTCTTATTGAAAAGTTCAGTTTGCATTACTGGTACCTTTTGACCCACTGAAGTACAATAGTTTCCTGAATGTCCCATTGATACATTTTTTGATTAATTTTATCGCCATAAAAATACATAGGTGTTTTGCCACGTGCATAGATTCTGACCTAGAACATGACCGACTTTGAATGTTGGCGACGCTCAACAATGCTGATATGCTTAGAATGTCTAAAGATCCGATAATATGAGCTTATTGCATGAGCTTCACATCAGTGGAAAAAGTTTCTCTGAGCGCTGAAGTGCAGCCTACCTCAAAAAATTTCGATAGCATTGAAAATGAATGTGTTTGTTTTCTTCAGTGAAAAGCTGACTTTTAGAATTTGTAAGGCTTCAGTCCAAGCCTTGTTGCTGCCATTCGCCGAACATGTCAGTTACTTATTCCCATTTTTCGATCGATCTTCACATTTCTGTAAATTCTCTTTTTTAGACCTTAAAATTATTGGAAGTTTTCACCGCACGTCTCCGTCCACTTCCTGGGCGTCGACCATAATTATCATACTTTTTGAAACAATAGATTGCCTCAGATACTATTTGTCGAGGCAGATTGAGCAAACGAACAATTTCACTCTGTCGTTTTCCTTGCTTAAACTATTCAAAAATACTAAGTCTTTTACTTGAAATTGTAAAAAAAGTCCAAAACACAATATATTAAAAATATATATTATAAAATATTTTATAATTAATGTTGTAGATAAAAAGAAATGTTAACTTCCATTCTATGATGCAATAACTTTGTCCCGGTTTTCCTCCGCATCCTGTAATGAAACATTAAAACTGGAATATCAGATCTAATTGCAATGTTTAAAGAAATAAAAACTTTCTCCACTTTTTTCACTTCCTATATGGAATGAAATTTTTAAATAGTATTTCTCCGAAACAAAGCAAAGTTAAGCCAATGCAAACTATATTCACCAAATGATAATAAATCATGAATATTCACGTCTCAGATCCATTTAATTAATAATTACATTGTTTCAAAGAATTTAAATGATGTTAAAGCTGGGTGATTATCTCTAAACAATTAGTTTCCCAAGAACACGAAGGAAATTTTTCGCATGAGGTTAATAATTAGTTTCCGAAATTCTTTTAAAAGTTCCTTCGTACCAGATTCATCAAAACTGCCTTTACCACTTAGTAAACAACCAACTTTTATATCACGGAAACTATGACTTTCTCTTTAATCTATTGCATATATAATAAGTTAAAGAGTCTCTAGCTAATTCAATTTAAGCTTCTTTTGAAATTTATTTCTGCTGCCATGCATATTGTCATTTAAAAATTCTAAATGTGTTCCGAATTTGCTATTATTGCTCCATTTTCACTAATAAAGTCATTAACTTAAAGCACTAGATGTTATCATTCTTGAACTGATTATTATGCTTATTTAATTGAATAATTTTGAATCATTACCAAGAAAAGAACATCTATTTCGTACTGAAAGGATTTTGAGATAATGTAAGAGCTGTTAAATATATAACTATTAAATAAATAATATAATTTAAACACGCCTTTTGAAATTTCCAGCTGTTGACTTTCGTATGCTGAAATTATATTTTGAAAAGATACACGCTGTTTACATTTGGACTTATTCTGGATCTTTTTCTGTAATAATTGATGCAAATAATGTTGCTTTAACAGAATTTCTTTAGAAAAGATTACAAACTTTATTTGGCCAAGAAATAGTTTAATAAATTTGCAAAAAAAGATAATGTTATTAAATAATAATTGTAAAAATTATATCAGGTTGATAATAATTATTATCAACTTGATATATTTATTGTTTTAAACATAGATTTTTCTTAATTTCTTAGAAAAAGATGATATTTTCGTCTATACCTGTGACTCTATTTATAAAGAATGTGATTTTATAAAGAGTATGATTCATATTAAGCTGCGAGTTCAACTGTTAGAATATATGTATTATGTCATATATATGTTGGAATGAATATATGTTAGAATATATTAGAATATGCTTGTTAATTTTATTACATCGAAATAAATATTTTGTAATTTAGTTTTAAATTACATTTCATCGTTTACATTAAATTTATATATATATATATATATACATATATCTGCCATCTATATAAAACTTTTCTTTAAACCTTTGTATTTTGAAAATCATAGTACTATTCCCATGAATTTAGGAAAAGGAAAATACAAATTCCCTCACTATTAATTTCTTATTTAAATCTGTCTCTCTATTAAACAGCTTTAGCTGGCGATAGAATACTGCTGTAATAAACAATGCTTTTTAAAAATTTCATTTGCAGAATATTACAGTTTTTAATTATCTCTCTTTGCTTTATCTAAGACTTTTTTATTTGTTTATTTATTTATTATATTGAGAATATATGATAATTGTAATAAATATAGAAGATGCATGGTAAATATAGAGAATGTATGGTAACTATTAGTCTAATTCTAGATTTTGACAAATGTTCAGGTTTGAAACCTTCCCATGTTCAAAAACACAATTATTGGCATTATGTCTGTCTGTGAACATGAAAACACAAAAAAGGTTTGAAATAGACGAATAAAATTTCGAATAATCAATTTAATATCAAATTTGGGGATTAATTTCAAATTTTAAACGAAACACATTCGGAGAAGAATGTATGTATTATTGTTTAAGTATAAGTGAGTTTGATAATTACAAAACATAAAGGCCTAGATTCATTAAATTTAGTAAGCAGAATTCAACAATAAAAGGATTTTAATTAAGTTGTTAATTAAATCACTCAAAGGGTTAATCGGTTGTTCGAAGTTCGTATATTCGAAGAAACACGCCACTCGTTTAGTTTAGTTTATTTATATACCACTCCGTTTTGAAGCAACACTCTGGGTATTTTGGGACAAACCTCTTAATTTTGAACCGTGATCAGATGACGAGGACGACACCTGAGCTGACAAAGCCTTTCCAAACTTCCACACCACACCAGCGAGAGGACGTGTGGCCTAGACAGATTTAATGTGCACCAGACCCGCTTGCATGACGGTTCTTCGGTGGAATCGGGCCTTGAACTTGCAACCCACCGGTTCCGAAGCCGAGTCTTTACCACCAGGTGACCACGGCCTGCAAGCCACTTATATAAATTTAAATAAATAAAATCTAATAATATAATTAGATAATTATTAAATGGAATTTAATTCTCTCATAATTATAAGATAATAATTATATCATGGAATTCTTAACAGATAGCACCAAATTCAAGTTAATTAATCTATTAACTTCTGAAAATTAAAAATAGTGTTAAGTGATCGATAGCCCGGAAGTGTCGAAAATATCAAAGCATTAACCCATCAAGAAGTGAATGAAAAACCGAATGCGAATTTACATCTTTATAAACATGAAATAAGTCGAGCTAAATGAAACTATATATAAAATACAAAAATGACATTTTTGGCTTTAAAGTAAAAAGACTGTAATTTATAAGTAACTATCAGTACATCAGAAAGCAATCGCTTCATTTAATATGTATTTTTTATCCATTTATAAAGAAAAAGCAATCTTTCAGTTGCAGGAAGGAATAAGTGTAAAATATTTATAAAGATTTGCATACTTCAAAAAATTCATATCTAAAATTAAGTTACAACATTTCTTTTGAATACTAAATTATTCTCAGTATTACAATGATTATAAACCTTGGCCGCACTGATTTTTAAAATGAATTCCGATGTGTATTTCAGTTGTATTTCTTCTATTGCTTTATTTTAAATCTGAATTTATTATTCAAACTTGAATATAAACTCAAGATCTAAGGAGAAGTTTTAGTTTCTTTAATAACAGAGGTTTAACGTTAAAAGAATGAAGAAAAGAAATCGAAAGTTATTTTAAAATCCAAATAACGTTTACTGTTATGATATTATAAAAAGTAAAAATAAGAAATAAAGAATAAAAAGGAAAACGATTTAGATCTGTAAAGATAACCAGATTTATTTATATTGCTCATATCGCTATATGTAGATTCTAAACATACTCCTTGCATGTTGGTTTGCATTTATAAAGAGATTTATGTATTTGTATTATTCTTAACTATATTGAACAATTGGATACGTATATGGATGGCATTTTCCCTATTTTGTATTTTCAGATATGTATATGTCATCTCCTATTTTGTATATTTGGATAAATATGTCATTTGAATGCGAATCTCTCTATATTTTTTATATATCAGAAACAACTGTTGCGCAATACCCTTTATCGGATTAAAATTTCATGTACTTGCTAAATATTAAATATATTTCGCTTTTTATTGGTGTTTTGTCAAAAAAAAATATCCTTTCGATAATATATTTAACATGCTTATTTTGATCATTTAATTTCCTTAATTATTTTATGAATTTAAAGTAGGTAACTATACTAAAAAAATCGATTTTTTTTATTTTTCTTTTTGCTTTTGCAATATTATGAATATTTTTATTTAATATTCTTAATAATTAAATTTTTTTTATAAAACCGCTACAATTTTGTTTCTAAGTATGTTTTTATAACAGGAGGGGAGGGGGTGAGTTGTATTGAGTTTTATATTTGTATTTACGTATTTAGATGCCCTTTCCTAAAATTCTTAGAATTTTCTGAATAGAAGCCACATAAATTAAACTTTGGTGTATGTGTTTAGTTTAAAGTTGGTATAATAATTTCCCAATAATTCTTTGCAGTTTATTAACTAGAGAATAAATAGTCTATTCATTTAGAAATAGTTTATAGTTGCTTTAATGCTTCATAATGTTTAAAAAAATGAAAAAAATTTGTTGTGTATTTTTCTAATCCCAACGTATAAAGAATGGTTAGGAATTACAACTTCTGTTTGAGCTCAGTGACTAGAAAATGAATTCTTTAAGCTATCTTCGAAATTTTAAACGAATTGTTTGATAAACTTTTCGAATATTGTTGTTTTATAACTCTTTTTAATCGAAAACAAACCCTATTTTTTTCCTATTTTTAGAAAGATTTTGACAGTTAACATATATTTTGGCTTCATAGAGAATTTTTCGCTCTACTTTATGTGAATAATTAAAAATATAACTACTTTTGAATGCTTTCCAAAACAATTCATCCCAAACTTATTCGCACTTCATAAATTGAGAAGAAAAAAATTAGCCATAAGAAAATCCAGAGATAAGGAAATTTTCAGCTCTAGATATTTAAAAAAGTAATTTCTAGATTGTATCTTAAATAATAAATTTAAATTAATGGAATGAATATTTATTTGAAGTTTGAAAGAAAATTCGATTCTAATTTCATCTCAAAGATATTTTATGATTTGAATTTTAATAGAAAAAACATCGCTTTTACTGAAACTATAAGTCAAACCAGTGAAAAATTAGATCAAATTATTCGTGGATAAAAAATACTATCTCATTTCACCATTTATTATCTTATTTTAACTATTTATTATCTGTTAAGTTGTTTTTATATCATCCAAAATATTCTTATATCATCCATAAACTATCCAAAACAGAACTAATAAAGCTGGATTGCAAGTAAAATTTTTAGAATATAATAAAATGTAATATAATGATTTTTCAGCAGTTTCCTTTAGTAAACTTAAAAGATATAACAAAATTTAGATTATATGCCTCATTAAATTAATATTTTAGATCTCTGATTCGTTGAATAAGCAAACCATTTATCAGTTTTGAAAATTCGTGAATTAAATGAAAAAAAAATGCTTTATTCGATAACTGCACAAAGATTGACTGTTTTTATAAAAGAAATGTCTTCCAGTTTAAAGCAGTTGCATTATTCTGATGAAACTCAAGCAAACATATTTTTAGGTTAGCATTCTTGCAAATTTTCTATATATGAGCTTCATATTCGCTTCCATTTCAATCATTTTAAAAACAAATACCAAGATAATTAAAAGGAAAAAAGTTATTACTGTGGATAATTGATTCGAACTCTGAAGAGATTGGATAGTGAAACATTTTTAGCAGGAACTGAAATTTATAAATAAATTTTATTATCATCTATTGGTTAATATTAAGATAGATGAACTGAAGAATCTGTTATATCCAAAGGTAGCCAGTTAAAGATAAAAGATTTACTAATTTAATAAATATTATGAGATTTTCCAGAAACCCAATTTTAACATTTGTATTCATAGTTTTTTGTACGTTACGAAATTGATACGTGTATTCCAATTTTTGTAAATGCTATTTCTTTTTTTATTATGTAAAATTAAGCATTATATAATTATGCGTCTTAAAAAAGAGTATCGTGTCAAAAACAGTGTCAGCATAGAAATCAATCAAATGATATATAATCTTGATACATATTGATAACCGTATTAGAAAATTAGGCAATTTTTATTTCATTTCTAGTTCTCGAAAATAAGCTTGGAAAATTGATTAAAAAGTCTTTAAAAAATAAATATTCAACTTGCATCTATTTGCTTATGTTATCGTTGAATCAATTACCTCCACTTGCCAATAATCTATTATATAAAAACTCATTTCATGAAACAATTTAACTATTATTTTTGCAAAAATCATGCATTTAAAATAATACTGATTATGTCAAAACATAATTTTATACTCCATTTTCAATTTTTCAGTAATATTAAAATTCATTTCAATACTCTTTATAAAAAGTTTTTCTTTTGAAAAAATATTTCATTTCCTTTGCTATCTTTTATTTTTTTATAATTTTTTTCAAAGCTTGATATTAATATCTTTTAATTATAAATCAAATATTATAACAAAAAATAAATATACTTTTTCTGAAGTAATTTTACTGCAGTCGCTTAATATATTACAAGATCACTTGAGAAATATACTGATTTTAATATATTTTAATTATAAATCAAATATTATAACAAAAAATAAATATACTTTTTCTGAAGTAATTTTACTGCAGTCGCTTAATATATTACAAGATCACTGGGAGAAATATACAGATCACAATGTATTTACATGAATGGCAAGGCTTTAGATACAGAGTTACCCATTAAAATTTTGACAGAACGTTTGTTGAAAAAGTAAATTTTAGATAGAATTTTAGTATAATTTTTATTATATTTGTCGTTTTTTAGCATAAACAAAGGGTTTTCGCCTTGCTTGAAGAAGCCAGGAAAGTTGATCCTTCACTGCCAAATCTGGAAGGGTAAGTTATTTATTTTATACATTTATTTATTTATTATCTTTAGAGAAATGTAAATTTATTTATCATTGATTTATCTTTAGATAGTTTTTAAGTTTAAAAAATGGCTAACAATTTGGTTTCATAATTGTCAAGGTAGATCTCTTAGAAAGATTATTTCTTAACATAGTTAAAATTTACTTTTCTCATTCAGATAGTTTGAGTAAGATATTTCGAGGAATATATTCTCCAATATTTTGAAATGTTATTTCAAAATATATTATTATATTTATATTATTTATAAATATTATTTTAAATGTAAACTCTTTGATTCCATTTGCATAATATTAATAAAATTTGCGTATTAATAATGCATTTTGAATTTACATTTTACACTTACAATAAGTATGCAATTTAAAATATTTAAATTTTATTTATGAAAACCGGAGAATAAAATTTTTAATATAAGTTGAATAATCATTTTTAATAAGGAAATATTTAATTAATGTATATCAATTATTTATAAATGTTTTTATATAAATGTTCAATTATGTTTATATTGATAAAAACCTATTTTATTGTTGATTTAAATGGCATTTTTTAATCTTAAATCTGTAATTCCTTTGTAAAATTCAGAAAAGGTTTCAGATGCGTGATTTTATACTTGCTGAAAAATGAAATATAAAATTGAATTCTTAATATCGAAAACCGAGTCAAGATTGAAAGTTTTCTTTTTTTTTAAGTGGTTTCTTCAAAATTACATAATTAACTTCATCTTCAATTCGAAAAATTCTTCATGTGTCTGTAAAACTTTATCGTGTATTTCCCTCAATTAGTTTTATAATTAGCAAGCATATTTAATTTGTTCTTTTAAATCTGGAATTCTCTGAATGTAACGAAGCTAATTAAGTTACAAACTAGCAATCAAATAAAATTTTTCTATTTTTTTTTTTAAATTCAAAGCAGACACAACTCAAATCATTAGTTAAATATTGCAATCACATCTCAATTTCATATGTGAAATAACGAGATGAAACAGCTAAATAAAAAATCAAAATGAAAATAAGAGCGTTTTTAATTAAAGTACAAAAAAATAATTCATGACTAATTTTGAGTTAATGAGAATAAAGTGAAAAATTACATTTAAAATATTATTATTATTGCGTACCAATAAAGGATGTTTCATTGCTACTTAAATTTAGTTCTTAAACATATAGTTTTCTTATTGACAAACAGGAATTCTGTTATTTTGCCTCTCAGAATGAAAAAAAAATTGTCATCTGATGACTATACATCATGAATTGCTTTTTGTCAGATGGTTTTTCCCCCCTTAAAAAAATAACAGAAAAATGAGATGTAGAAAAATAAAAGGTTAGGGAGGTAGGTTTTTTTTTCTCTTAAAAGAAATAATTCAACTTCCTGCTTTATGCTTTTATGGAGTATTCATATTTCATGCTAAAAAATCTCTTTAGCGCCATATATCAGAGGTGTCCAAACTTTTCGCCACGCGGGCCGGATCGAAATTAGATCCATGTTATAGGGCCACATGTATATACAAATTGAAAAATATCATTATGAGTAAAGTAGCATTAAATACTATTAATTAATACTATTTTATTGTAACTTGAAAATACAAAATACTAAACAAACAAAGTATAATTATATAATTATTTTATATAAATTGAAATATTTTCATGCAACTTCTAATGCGAATGATGAAACTGTTTTTTTTTTGTTGTTGTTGAAGAATGTCTTTATAGTTGGGATCAAAATTTGAAACGTTATCGAAATCAAAACGATATTTGTTTATTTATACTTAAGTGCTTCTTTAAGCGAACTACTCAAAATTGCTGATGCTTTATTTACAACAAAACAATAAGACTCTGCTTATCGTCAAATTCACATGCGTATAAAATTTCTTTTATGTTTGAGTAACCGAAATATATTTTTTTATTTAGTCTTATAACTTAACAGCGCGATAGACATTTGTGTTTGGTCAAGTACAACAACTCCGTTTTGTTGTCCACGTAGTTTTTCGATATACCTTTTATGAAAATGAAAAGGTTTGGGCGAAAACATCATGTTTTAAAACCCTCCGCGGGCCGGATAAAATCCTTTGGCGGGCCGGGTTTGGCCCGCGGGCCGTAGTTTGGACACCTCTGCCATATATGGATACCGGAGAAAACTGATAGTTCGATAGTATTTGTTGTAATTATTTGATTCAATTTCGTGGAAAATTATTTCAAAAGCCGATACCTCATGATATTTTAAAAACATGGATCGAGTAGCAGAATATTTTAGAAGAAACTGCTCTTAGAACGATCATACTTGATGCCTTTTCGAGTCAATGGATGATATTAATAATGAATATGTGAAAGTAATACTACCTCAAAGGATTATAACAAATTGTTTGAATAAGCTGTTAAAGGTACTGAAAATTATATAAAAAAAGGCTTCTTAAAATAGCCATACCTGATGCATTTTCGAATATGAATACAGTAATCCCATATTTTAAGAGGTTATCAAGAGAAAACGCATGTCTAATGGTAGTTTTAATGGACTATTAGAGCTACTGAATGTTACTACTGAATGCGTCTTAAAAGCATTGTATCCAATGTCTTTCCAAATGGATGGTCTGAGTAGCTGATTATTTTCTAACGAAAACCAATTAGAAATACCGTACCTACTCTTATGTGAATAGACGAATTTAGCTATAATATGCTGCTGAAATATATCACTTAAAATTTTCATATTTTATGTCTTTTCGAACGAATGGGGATTTTTCAGGATGATATTGTACCAAAACTTTTGAATGAACAACGAATTCGACGTTCTTTGAACCAAAAATACTGCTCCACCACAATAAAACCACTACCTCATACTTTTTATTATTGCGGTTGTTTCTAAAAAAATTTATTTTATTCATTCATATGTTGTTCATATATTACTTGTCTATGCATATAAGAGCATGACTATGATATTTTGAAGCCTGAAGTATTGTATGATCCTTTTTTGAACGGATTACTTTCTTTAAAAATTTCGATACTTTTTACTGAAGTATCCTTTATTCATAAAATTTTATTTATAAATTTAATAAATTAGGATTTAATATTTTTATATGAATATTCTGTAAAGCATTAAACACTGGAATTATAAATGTTAAATATATACCGAATTATACAACACTCGTCAAATTGACGAGTTGTTGATCATCATGGCTTGTAACTTTTGGTTGAGTTTATGTAAACAAAATAATTTAACAAAAATAACATTTAATGTAATAATCCATTTATTTATAAAAAGAATTCAAGAAAAATAGTTTGTATTTGCATTTAAAGGATATCCAATTACGCTTTTACTTCTAAACTTATAATCAGAATAAAATATATCCCAATTATAACGGCTGCTGAACACTTAGGATCAATCAATATAATTTCATAGGAAAAATTTAATTCAAATTTTTCCAAGGAGTATCTGAAAATGATGTATAAATGAAAGTAAATACGAACTGATATCCATCATTTCATAGGTGATATGAATTATAAAATGTTATATACTTTGACATTGCAAAAGCCGACATTATGACGAGTTTTGATATAAATAGGTATAGGTCATATTGATTACGGAAGTTAAATTGGCTCAGTGGAAATTGAAGAGGAATATGTAATCGTTCTTATATTTCATTAAAAGTTGCCATAAAGCTCCAGAACAATGCAGAAATTATATCAAAATTTTTAAGCATGAAGTTTCAAACCCATCAAAATGACGATCTTGGTAGTTCTAGTTTTAAAATTTTTTTCTAGCATTTGATCTGTAATTGATATTTTAAAAAATATATTAACCTGTTATGTAAATTATATTCATATTTAAAAATTTTATTCTCCTTTATTTATGAAAATGAGCCTTTATTTGTAATTAGAATTCCACCTCAAGTAATCTGAGGAACTTTTATAACGGACATCCTCACAGGCTACAAATATTTTCTCGTTAAGTAGTTTCACCTTAAATGCAAATTTTAGAGACAACAATTAAAGTAAGGCATATAAATGTTCATATTTAATGAATTCGAAAACAATTAAGTAAAATCATTAACAAGTATTAAAGAGAAATTCTTACTTTAGAAACTTTAATTGTGAAATTTATTACAGCTCGCTTACGGAATTTAAATTATAAAGTAATTTATTCATGCTTGAAATACTTTATAAAGCATATTTTTAAATAGCTAAATAGTTGTATATTTATTTAAGAGAAAAAAGTAGGAATAACATCATGTTGTTTTATGAAAGTATTTTAATGTTTATGAATAATGAGAGAACTGACTTTAAATGTCTTGATGCCAATTCAAATCGGCAAAGGCTAAGAAAAAAATATCTGTTTATTTGGACAACAGAGGAAATAGAACATATTTTTTTATAAAGAAAATAGGGGGTTTTTTTGAAATCATAACATTAAAAAGAATAAACACAAAGATAAAAAATTTTTTTCATGGTGCCATCTCGTCTCAACTGTAATCCTTACTACCTCCAAAGCAGATATGCAAAGAAGAAATGCCAAAACTGGCCAAAATGATTATCGATATTTCTTGATCTCATTTCACAAGGGAAATATTGAAAAGTACTTCCGAAGATAGATATAAGTTTTGTCTAACTTTTAGGGCTTTCATATCTTGTTTAATTATATTTAAAACAAACCAGCATAACTAAAGTGACCCGATAAAGTAAAAAAGGGCGTTGATATTCTCTTTTTAATTCATTTATGAAGGCAAATTACCATTTGTTTATAAAAATATTGAATATTTAAAAACTAAATATTTGACATTAAAATATTGTTTAGTGTTATTTCAATATTAAATATTTAACAGCCTATAGAAGTTAAAATTCAGCAGTTATACTACATTAAAGAATACAACATGAATCTTATATCTTAAAAGGTTTTGCAAAGGAGAAATTCTTTATTACTCCCACGTTTAAATACATTGTATGATAAATATCATCAAACGAATTAAAAGTCTTAAAAAATACATTAACGAATTTCAAATACTAAAAATTATTCACAAATAAAAAATGGTAGTTTTTAGCATTAAATTTGAATTCACAAAAATAATTACAAATTTTAAAAAATGCATTCATATTCTAAAAATTTTAAAATTCAAAGTACGTGGCAAGAAAAAATCAAACTTCTGAGGAATTCGAATTCAAAACACTCTAATTAGCCAGTTTACCCAGGATTTAAATAAATATTCGATATTCATACTATTAATCCTAGATTTAGAGAAATTATCAACTAACAAAAAATATTTCAATATATACTTCTTTTTTACATTTTGCGAAACTTTTTAAAGTATAATGAAAAAAAGAGAGGGCCAAAACGAATGAGGTAAAATTGACAAAAATAAATTCACCGTGATTAAATTATAATGAAAGGATAAATGAAGTCGAAAATTCAATATGTAATAATAAACGAAGCATCAGGGAATCATTGGGTTTAGCAAGCATTAAAGACATAAAGACTAAATTTATAACTAAAAAAATATTATTATGAATGAAAATAAGTAAGAAAACAAACATTAATACTTCACGATAACAAAAAAAAGGATTTTTCCAGAAGACTAAAAATTAAGTTTATCTGTAGATAATTGGCAGATTATCATAAGTTAGTACATAATTATTTATTTATTAATCATTCATTCTAGATATTTAGAATAAAAATTCATTATTCAAATCCTCACTTTTCACACGTTTCAAATAATTAAGGAGATAAATTCAATATTTTAAAACCTAGAAATATTTCTCGTCTTATATATCCTTCTTTCTTTTAAAAAAATATGCACGTTTACAAAAAAACATGACAAAAAATACAATGCCCGGGAATAAATATTATGTCAAACTGCATATTGCTATTTCATTCGCTCTTACGTGATTGTCAAAGCTAATAACTATGTTGTCTAAAAGAGTTCGTCGTAAAAAAAGATCTGTCATCTTTCCTTTTTTTCTTTTACTGGATTATTGATTAGCTCTATCATAACAAAAATTTCAGAATGTTTCTAATACGCTGGTACTGAACAATCTAGGAAAAAATGCATATCTTCTTTTTATTATCGTTCCTCTTGTTCTATCTTTTTTCATTGTCAGAGGGCCTGAGAGAAAATACTAGTTTTTGATGAGATAAGCCCAACATCTGCGCTCTTTCAAAAGTTAAGCTTTCGAGATTATCATCCATTTTCTTAATAGATCCACAGTGTATGAAATTAAAACTAATCACCCGGTGATTTCTTTTTTCAAGCTGTTGTATAAATATGATGTGAAATAAAAACAGTGTGTTTTACAGCATCGAATTTTTTGGATTAAACATCTTTGACTATTTTAAAAGTTAAAACTTTGCCATTTTTGAGAATACTGTGCATGTTTTCTTTTTAGTAAACTTTTCTCAAATTTTACAAAAGAAACTTGGCCATAATTTTTTAAAAATTCTATTCATATTTGACATTGTACTTTACAAAGATTTATACACATTTTTAACTTCTTTTTTTTTGAAATTTTGAATAGTAAATGATAAAACTATTTACTGCTATTAATTTTTAATAAAGAAAACTGATGAAAAGAATTTTATATTTAATCAATAAATTTTAGTGATTTTATTTTTAGTGTTTTTTAGATATTTTTCAAAATTACTTGTACTTTTTCGAAAACATTTACATGTATAAAAATTCACATTCTAAAAGAACAAAACAATTGAAGTGATTACAGTATGAATAAAATGTTCACTTGATTGACATTATTTAGATATAAGTTCTTAGGAAAAGATACATCATAACAAACGTAAATTCCAGTACAATTCAAAATTTTTAAGATAATTTCATATTTTAATGATCCTAATTTACTTTTTATCCTAATTTAACTTTACATTTCCACCTTGTAAAATAATTTGACTGTATTTCTAAAAAGATGGCATTTACTGCAAAAAAATGAGAATTATTCGGACAGAACCGAAATGTACCTAATTATAATGACAATCAAGAATGGTGTATTTACTTTCTGAAAGAAATACTGTTGTAGATTTAATAATTAATATTTTTACAAAAAGTATACAAATTATTTTTTAACTTCTTCTCTAAAACTCTGTATTTACAAATCTTATATTTTCATTTGGTTTGGCTTCCATATGTTATCATTCGGAAATAAAAATTCATTTCAAATTTCTAAAATAACTAGTTAAAACAAATTTGTTTAGAAATTGATTTATTTAAAATGGTACATTTATGTTTTAGCAATCAGCTGGTATTCACAAAACTGAAATCCATAACCAAAAGTCGTTCAAATAAAGACGGAATACTTTGCTATAAGTGTTGAAAAATTCTTTTAAAAACCATATAATTTAAGTTTTTTTTAATCCTTTTATGGTCTTTGAATGAAGTCACCAATTTTGAGTAAAATTTATTTCCTATTAGCCGCCTTTGGTGACCAGCTGGTTTGCCATGAGTAATGCGTCCTAAAATTTTCAATTAAATCACATATTCATTAGCCTTGAAGTAATTCCGGGCATCGATTGGACAGAAAGTTCTAAAAGAACACGTTTTCCTAATAATATTCTTTAGTTTTATAAATCAAGCAGTTTCAAATATTGATTTAGAAGACTGACTTAGCAACTTTTATTTAAAATATTAATAAAAATATTTTGTAAAATATGGCTGAGAGAGCAAAGTATGAAGAAATCTAAAACTCATTATTCAATTGTTTTCTTTTATTTTATCCGATCACGTGCTAAAAAAACATGCTTAAAATATTTCTTTAAAAATTCGTGAAAAATAGAAGATTAATCTATACATTAAAACACTGATACCATTAAAAAGCTAATTTTTTAATCTTTAAATTGATGTAAAAATCATGTTTGTGCAGTAATATTTTCGGAAGTTATAGCGGAAAAACGTCAAAATTTCGCTTAAATTTTAATTAATTCTAATTCTAATTAAAAATTCAGAAAAGGGCTCCAAGGTGCACACTCCTGACTTTCAAGGTATACATGTACCAAATTTGGTAGCTGTAGGTCTAACGGTCTGGCCTATCGAGCGCCAAAACACACACACATTAAGCTTTATTATAAGTATAGATGATATTGATAATTTAGTACATCTTGTTATAGTTTTAGGTGAAAAAAGGGGGGGTTCCATAAGAATGTATGAAACTTTGCAAGAAAATGCCAAGTAGTGTCTATTTCTATCGAATTTAAATCATAAATATGAAATTTGAATATGAGAAGAATGAAGCCGAAACCAGACAATGCGTCGGACCTTGATTCAAAAATTTGATCTAACATTTGAATCAAATGATTTGTGAATTCTACAGGTAAATGTTTCTGTTACAGTGTGTAATGAATGTTTGATACAATTAAACTTACTCTAACGTTTTCCGAATGAACTGTTTTCTAACTATAGTTGTAGCTACCACAGTGCTGGCATTTTCTAATTTCATTAATTTGCAATGCTGGCGTAAAATAATAATTATTGTCTTGATTAAGAATGATAAAATTATTTAGGACTTTTTATCTTGAATTTACATAAGCGAATGTCTTGCTAGGATTGATCAAGATTTTCTTTGATTCAAATGTAAAAAGCGGCATTCATAGAAACTTTTGCCAAAGAGAATGTTAAGCGCTTATTAGCTCATAGGTAGAAGTCCCATCAAATGACTCTACAATCTGGAGTTCGCCATGAAAGGTGTTCGATTGTCATACAGCACTGACATAACATTTAGCTTTAACAAGTAGGAAAATATCAGTCAGGAATTGTTACCGGTTTGTCCCATAATTTTGTCCTTCATTCTAACAATAGCAAAAATAGTGCCACTTGAAGTTCTTTACATTTTCCAAACTGTTGGTAGAAAATTGTGATTAACCCCTGCTGACTTAACAGAAGAGTTCTAATTGCTATTAACAAGTGTCTATTTTGCATAAGTTGATATTCTATAGTTTCCACTATTCAACTGCCAGCTCTCCTATTTTGTCCCAATTTATTCCAACTGAACAGAAAAAATATATTCGATGTAAAAATACCCTCTGCATCCTTTCTTCTTAACATTTATGTCTTAAAAGTTTTCATCGCTTTTTTTAATTTCGACATTGTCAGTTTTCTGATTTTAAAGTGGTACAGTTGCCTGTTTATGATCCGTAAATATCAAAAATGCTTTAATCGTAAGGGCATAAAATGATAATAATTATGTTACATCTATAAACTGACACGTCGCTAATTTGACACTTCTAGTAATCGGTTTTTTCATTGCATATAGATGTCTAAGACATCTGTGAGTTTTAAATAATAAATAGTTGCTAAAATTAAAAACCCTTCATTACATAATTATTATTATATCAAGTGTAATATTCCATATAATGTTGCAAAGTTTTGTGTAATGAACATAAATTTTTCTTTTAATATGCATTTTGTTCAAATGAGCCTCCATTAATCAGATATTACAATTTTATTGATCTAGAATCAACTTTGTGAGCAAATAATTTTTTTCTTTTTTCAGAATGACAACCTCTCTCTGCCATGTAGATTCCTTAGGATTCAAGCATCTTTTTGTTGATAAGAGTCTCATACTACATTACGTGTGCCGACAACTTCACAGACATTATTCCACACAACTCAGATCGTATGAACGGCACGTTGCTGCTTGGAAACGTTATCTGAAAAAGCATCCAAACAATGTTCTTCGACCTTCCGTAAGTCCATTTCAGTGTTAAAATTTTAAATCTGTTGAAGCTGAAAATTAAATTTCAATCATTCATCTAAGTTATTTATTCAATTACAAGGGTTACTAGGTTATTTTACAAAACTTTAAACTAAAAATTATTGATAAATAAAAGTATACTTACTGTTGTCGCACTCTTGGTCCTAGATGACTCAACTGAAAAAGAGAGACGTCGTATTTTCAGCTTAAAATCGTTTACCACGTCAGCAGGTTTATCTACGACAAGTGCTATAAGAAGCAACACAATTAATGCACCTACCTAATAAAAATTAGAAATCTAGGGTTTTGATTAATGAAGAATTGCTTATAATTATAATGTTAATATCAAAATGTTGCTTATCATTGTAATAAAGATAAAATTATTTTGTTAAGTTTAAAATTTTTTTGAAGGTAAATTATATTAATATCATCTTTCATAGTGTATCTGGAAATATTTAATCACCTATATGCATCTAACAGTGCACTTGAAAAATTGTTTGATATTACTTTATGATATTTAATGTTAAAAAATTCTCTCTCCAAATTTTAAATTTAATTATAAATTTCTAATCATTTTATAGATGTATTTGTTTTTTGTTTTTCAGTTCAAATATGTTTTACCGAATTTTAGATTTATTTTAAAGAATTTGTTCTTAATGTTTGAATTGGTACTTTTATAAAACCATTAGAATTTTGTATCCTGTCTATTTTGGGGATGTTACCCTGATTTTATTTGTATCCACATACCTTTCAATACCCTTTTACATTTTTTGACTCCAATTTCTCAAATATAGAATATGAAAGAATTTTCTTTAGAGAAGCCTCTAAATTTAAATTAAATGCATATTCGTGTTGAAATTTAAGATGAACATTCTTCAATACCTTCTGCAATTCCTAAACAAGTGAATAAGTAATCTATTCAGTTAGAAATAGTATATAGTTGTTTTAGTGCTTCACAATGTAAAACATATTGCAGATTTCCTGTTACTTATTTGTCAAACCCCAATATTTAAAAAAATGGCTTAAAATGTTGATTATTTTTTAATTCAGGAGCTAGATAGTAAAAATCTTAATTTTTTTACAAAATTTTAAATGAATCATTTGATAAACCTCTAAACTATCAGATTTTTGCTTTATCTGCTTTACTTTTAGGGAAACCAATTGCCGCAAGTAATTGGTATTTATGAATGTCTTTTTATGCAAATATCAAAAATATAATTATTTTCTAAATATCCATGTCTAACGTAGTCATAGACCAGAAGACGATATATATTCTTTCTTGAATGTAACTGTGTCAATTTCAGATTAGATTATGTTAATATTCAAATTATTTCTGGTCTTTAATTATTATAATATTATAAACTAATAACAGCAATTGCAAAGTAAAGTTTCCATTTATTTTTCAAATTAAAATGATGAATAGCCAAAAAATGATGAATAATTATGATGAATAGCCAAAAAATAGTTATATTAAGAGTAGAAAGAGCGAAGAGGTGACGAAATGAAAACAAATCAATGTCTATCCATGAAGATTAATTGTTGCAGAAGCCTTATAATGCAGCAGCTGTTTTCGAGAGGATAGGAGTCTGGACGCTTACGAAGCTATTAATTATCAGTTGCGCTGTCAGCAATTTTTGCTCAAGGTTACCGAAAATTTTAAATAATGCAGCTCATATTTCATAGAGGAATTCTCAAATAATAAGGATGAGCTATTGCTTTATTTACATGCCATTTTTGCAGTAAATATTATTGACAATTTTTTTACGTTAGAACTATACAGTTTTTGTACGTAATCTTTGTTTAGCATAAAAAACAAAATCAAAGAGAATCTCTATTCTTACAAATACAGGAGACATGTCCTAAAATGTATTAAAAATTACTTGTAATTTTTAATTGACTAATTTTATTATATGAAAGATCACAGTTTAATCTCGTAACTTCGATGTTTCTCTAACATCTTAACATTTATTTACCAAAGCTCAATAATTAATATTTGCTGATAAAAGGTTTTAAAACAGGGTTCTGTCTAATTAGATGACTCTCCCGTTTTAAAAATTTGCCATATTTATGGATTATCTGCTATTTTTAAATCGCATTATAAAATCTAAGAATGACGTATTTTTAGATTATAAATGTAAAAATAAGATAATATGGTTCAAGAACCACACTGGGTAAAGGCAGATTTCTTGCTTTAGTAAATTATGCCTCTTGATGGAAACAAGACCTTAAGTAAAATGATTTAAAAGCTGTCTTTTTCTAATTTTTAAATTAATATGAATTTAAAATATGCAGATTCTATTAATCAAAAAAATTAGGATAATTTTAACTTTTCATGGAAATTTGTGGGAGTTTTAGATACATTTTCAAGCTATTAAATTAATAAGTTTTTAAAATATACAGATTCTCTTAATTATAAAATTTTAGGATAATATTAATTTTTCATTAAGCATAATTGGTCAGACGCATATATATCAGATTATGTTCTCTTAGTTAATAGGATATTTATAGAAAATTAAATTTCATTATTGTTGAATATTGTATCCAATCATTATTTCAGTGGGTCTGAAATCTGCATAAATAAATAAAAAAGCATTTCGCAAGTTAATAAAATAAAGGAAGATTAACTTAATAAGTCATTATTAAAAATATAAAACTAAATTAATCAGTTCATGACATAAAAGACTGGATGGTGGGCATTGCCAAGGATTGTAAATAACTTACATTCGCTACTGACATATCGATATTACAATTATAGAGTTAAATTCCGTTTTTTTATTATTATTTTTTTTAGATAATTTGATTTAGGACTCTTTTCATCATTCAAAATCAGTTATCGTTCCTTCTTTTCGTTAGTTCTCTCTCAAAGAGTAATTGTCCTTCTTCTCACCATTCCCTATCATGGTTGTTATAATTCTAGCAGACAAATAAAGAAATAAGAAAATTGTTTGTTGCTCATTAATATCCAAATCAACACAGTAATACAACTTCAACTAGTCCAATTCACCACAGTATTAAGTTCTAACTACCACCGGCAATATACTACTGAGCATTATAGCATTATCACTTAATTCCACTCGTACTAAGTTAAAATTGCTTATCAACTTGGCTTGAATTGAAAAGTACCACATTCTGAAAGTGTCATAATAATCCAAAGAAAGGGTCTACGCTTCATTTCTGTCAGTGGCGGATTTTTAATCAGCCGAGCTAAGCAGTTGCATTGAACCAATAGGATGGGACAGAACACAAGAGAGTCAATTAAAAAAATGTTTTCATTGCTGTCAAATTAATAAATTTCTAAAAATTACAAATTTAATGAGTTATAAAATATTAGCATTGCATTAACATTTAATCAGGTATAGTTAGTCAAATTCTCGTATGTTTCATATATTCTCTTGTATGTTCTTTTCATAAGTAAAATATTTTTGTGCACCAAACGTCTTCGTCAACGATATTGAATACAAATATGAAGGACAAACAAGTCGTAATAAGATTGAGACGTAAGAACTGACAAGACTGAAGACGTAATAGATAAATAAGAATAAATACATACTCTGAAAACACATAAAATAAAAAGATTAATAAATAAATCCTCGACATCTTAAAAATGTGTTCATATGTGAAACTGAACTATCCAGTTATGTCCGTAGCGTCTGTGGTAAAATGTGATATTTCGTCCCTAGTCATAATCAATGACTTTACTAAAGTAACTACTTGTCATACTAAAGTATGACATACTGAAGTATAAAACAAAATCCTTGGTTTTATTTTTGTATCTTTACGTCTTAATTTTGCTTTAAAAAATGACATATACTCTGTAACTTTTAATGCGTTTAGTTTATTGAAATAGGGACTGCATAATTTTCACTGAATGGATCACGCTCCTTACACACTGGTCGGAGGATCAACCCTTGGGCTGGGCAAGGTCGACTCAGCCTTTCATCACTTCAATGGATCGATAAACTGAAGATCAAGCATGATTGGAACTAAACACTGAGGGTCCCTTGTTACGCTGACCACCTAACTGTGACATATGCCTTGCACCCTAGGGCCCTAAAGCAAGAAAACAGACATGGACTTTGTTCGGTCACTGAGTTTAGTTTAGTTTTTAGATCCAAGTAATGTCTAAATTTGGCATAAAATACTGTGACTAGTCAATTCAAAAACTGACGAAATATAAAAAACGTCCATCAAAATGTGCTATTCTGCAAAGTTCGCAACCTATTGCGAATGGATAAGTGTTACCGATAATCTGTTGTCACTGCTTCACTATTTTTTTTCCAAATCAAATCCACAATAGAAATAATTGAATTTCTAATCCAAACCATCGTAGATTGATAAGGTTTCAGACTTCATTCAAATTTTTCACTATTACCTAGCTTTTATGTACAAACTGTTGCGATTACAAACTGCAGATTGTAATGTACAATCAATTGGCAATAATTTTTGAAACACACAATTTGCTAAAAGGTTAAGTAAAGAAACATATAATCGAATTAACTAAAGTGAAGGAAAAAAGAATTTCTATTTAAAAATTCTATCTTGAAGTCCAAGGAAAATCATTTTTAATCATGATGTTAACAATGATTAAAGTGAATGAAAAACGCGAAGTTTGACGAAGTAAAAAATATATATAGCTATCATTGAAAATAAAGTGTTATCACAAATTATGGTTTCAATTACTGTTAAAACGTTCCATAAGATTAAACAAAAAAAACAAAGAAATTTTTTGAATTTTTAAATCGTATAAAAATGGTTTTTCATAATAATGAGAGTTCAAGTTAATGTTAATAACAAAAAAATACTAACATCAAATAATTTTTGTTTATTAAAACTCGCTTAAATTTTGATAAACCATTTTTTACAGCTAGCCTATTAAACAAAAGTTGACTATGAACCGAATTTTAAACTTCAATAAATTCAATATTCTTCAATTAGATTGATTTGAATTGTCGGATTGCAGCACTTGCCTTCCCACGATATAGTCTCTATTCTAAGACAGGAAGTCAACGAAGAAACCTTTTTTATTCCAAAATGTAATGGTCATGATATTAAGTCCATATGGAGATGGTGGTTGACATTCCATAAATTGTTGTGCAGATTCTCCCCAGATGTCTCATCATCAGTCATAACTTGGTTCAAAAAGTTTTCACTTTCTGTGTAGTAATGGTTATCTACCTTGGCGCAGCGTAGACTAACAACCATTTATTTTCCCAACTCGTTTATGACGGCTTGCCCTCTGACATTGATAAAGAAGAAAAAAATTCAGGTGATTTTCACAGAAAGAGATCGTTATTTCAAACATATAAAAAAAAACATTAATAAAGGAATGTAAAAAGGACCTTAATAATGGTAGATATTACTTCTAAAATGATATAAATGTTTTTCCTAAAACAGTTAATTGAATATTTTTAAAATTTATAAGAAATTTAAGGTATCCGAACGCGTTGAAAAGGTAGATTTTCGCTAAAATTGGCATTTTAAAAAAGATTAAATTGGATAGACCAGTCTTTAAGGAATGCAAAACAAGTTTACTTTTGTCTCAACGTTAATTAAAAGTCAAGATATTAATATTTTGTAGAAATCGGAAAACCGTAAACGGACATTCAAATAACCGGAAGCACTGATTTAAAGGGATTAACAGTTGTTAAAAATTTGGATAAACACAAGTTTAGTTTTAAACACGAAAAATTTTGTACACGAAATAACGCAAATTGCACAATGAGAGTTTCCAACGGTGTTTTGTAAAAATTTATACCTGATATGACTTTGATAAGCTACGAACCATCAGATTGGGGCATTTATGTCTGTAATACATTTTAAAGAAGATTTTGTACTATTATTGAATATCTTTAAGGTTTTTGGTGTGTATCCTAGTGCAAATGTAGTTGGAGTATTTGTTGACGTAAACAGAAAAAATGAATCTAGGTGGCCATTCGCTGCCAAATGCAAAAATTATCGGAAAACTAATGATTATAAAATCAAAATATTGAAAGGTGAGGAGGAAGAAGATATAAATAATAAATGTGGTGAATTTATGTAACTGTACACATAATTTTTTATTAAAACATGTTACTGAATATTTTAAAAGGATTATTCTCAAACTTGATTTGGGCCGCGGTGGCCTGTTGATAAGGTCTGGGCTTCGGAACTGGAGGGTTGCAGGTTCGAGACTCGATTCCACCGAAGAATCGTCGTGTGAGGGGGTCTCTTGCACGTTAAATCTGTCAGGTCAAACGTCCTCCCGCTGGTGTGGCGTGGTGTAGAGAGGGGAGAGCCAGTTCAGGTGTCGTCCTCGTCATCTGATCGTCGTTCAAAATTACGAGGTCCGTCCCAAAATAGCCCTCATGTTACTTTCAAACGGGACGTTAATATAACTAAACTAAACCAAACTCAAACTTGATTTTTACTTATTTTCTACTCACTTCAAATCAAATAACTCAAAATATAATAATCATATTATTATGACATTTGGTGGATTTTGTCTTTATATTTTTTCTTGAGAATGAATTAAAAGAATTTAGATAGAGTGAATGTTCTATTTTTATTTACAGCCTATCATTTGAATAATAACACCATAAATTTACCAAACATTTCATGATAAATCTTCGCCTGGATTTAATATTTTTTTATTTATTATTATAACCATACGCTTATAATTAATTCCCTAGAGAAAAACTATGTAGTTTATTTTAGTATACGTCTTGTTCGGAGGAGAGTAATAGTTTTTGGTGTAGTAAATTTGAAGTTTTTTCAGAAAGTGCCTAAGTGTAAATAAATTGTTATTTGGCGCCTTAAAAACAAAATCTCAAAAATTATAAATGTTAATATCAAATATTTACATTCTATTGCTAATCTTTAATAATCTTAAACCCAGAGATAGGATTGAAATAAGTCTAAATTATGTTTTTCGAAAAAAAGAAATGTTTGGATATCTTAATGTTTAATGCTGTTTGGATATCTTAGGATGCTTATTTTTTCAAATACGCCACTTGCATCAAAATATTGCTTTCACGGAAACTTTTGTCAGATTAAAGGTTTTATTAATGTACCAAGATAATAATATGGGCCCTGTGTTCTTTATATCTTTCTGTCAGCATCAATGAGAACAACAAAGACTAACTAATCGACTATTTGATGCTTTTGTTTTTTGGGGATAAAACAAGCATAGGAAATGGATTAACTTGTGTATGTGCTTTTTTCTTAATTACTTTGATGCAGGTCTAGGATCTTTCCTAAGATGCATTTAGGAATCCTATTAGGAACTAACGACGCATATACGTGAAGACTATTTAATGGATTATGTGGCAAATAAATAGAGATATTAGGCTTTCATTGTCTTTTGCTTTTATTTACCGAGTTAGATAAAGAAAATATAAATTATTAACAATAATGCGCATAAAATTTTTGTATAATACATATGCCTTAATTGGTATAGAAAGTTTGAATTAAGCAATTTTCCTTCCAGTGTTTTAAAATTGTATCATAGTTTATTTTTTATTGATCTAACATGGTTTAAAAATTATTTTCTTATGATATATTTATAATCAGAAAGATAAATTACGCTAGTTTCCTATATTTATATTAGTCTCCTTTGTCCACTAGTTTTTTCTTCCTGAATATATACTTTCCTGGCTATTAATATTATAATTCTCTAATTATTGATATTTAAGTTTATTTGAACTTTACCTTTTTATTTCATGTATGAGTTTAATGAAATCAATTCTTCTATAAATTACGTCACTTTTAAATTAAGACGTTTATATACTACGAAATAAAAGCGGAAGTGAAAATTTTACTTCCGATTTAATCTCCAATAAAAGTACCTTTTGTAGTTGATGATAATGATTTATGTTGTTAACTTTGAAACTGAATGGCTTGCTTAGCCAAAAAAATAAGTTCAATTCAACTAACAATAAAAAAGGTGCGTAATATATGCGAAACAAATTCTAAAACATATTGAAATTAGAAGCAATTTCTAAGGAAAAGAAACAGATATCCTTAGAAAAAATGTACATTTTTATAGAACGTTTAAGACTACTTAAAATCCTTTTTTATGACATATTTTTATAAGATACGCCTAAAAAAAGTTTGAAACCCTTGCTTTATTAATGTTTTGATTAATTTTGAGATTTTTGATTGTTGAAGTGACCATCTATCTTGCCTTGAAGAACAAGTGTGTCAACTTTTCTTAAGATGCCAGCAATGTAAATTAACATAAAAAATATATAAATGTGCATAAATTAATAAAAATTAAATAACGGGCAAAATAAATTTTAGTATTGAAGCTAATTAAGTATCACAACATTTTTTTTTTCATAATTCATTATTCTAATAAACACAGCTTTAATTATAAATAATAAAAATCTGAAAATGCATGAATTTCAAAAAAAAATCTCGAAATTAACAGACGTGATCAATGCATTTTAACAGAGTAAGAGTTTAATGTATATTTAGATGAAAAATAAATCATTTAATATATCGTCTAATTATTTTTCTTTTAAAAAATTAATTTCTAATTAAAAAGAATAAATATAGGAGAATTTCTGAAACATAGCTAATAATACACCATCTTAATTTTAAATGTATCCCTTCATAATTAATGCATATATTTTCAAGTATATCAATTTCTTTACTATAATCCATTTGATCCAAGAAATTTTGAAAAAAAGTTTTAATAAATAACGGGGGTTTTTTTTATTGATTTTATTTATTTATTTATTGTAAATTGCATTTATCAATGGTATTTATGAAAAGTTTTTTAAAAGTTATTCCGTAATATTTGCTTTAAAAAACCAGAACTAAATTATTTTAATTGCTGATATTAATTTTATAAACAATTACAATTTTAGTGGTTCAGTGAAAAAGATAAAAAAGATATGAAGCGTTTTAGTTAACCGTATGAAAAAATTTAGAAAAAAAATGCCCAAATTATTATTTTTTACATAATAAAAACTTAAAATTGCTTCTAACAAAGTTTGGTGTTGTTATTATAAATTTCCTTTTTTATAAGCCATTTACAAGACAAAATAGAATTTTATTGTATAGAAATTTTTGAAATATTCTTATTTAATAAATTATTTTAATAGTTACGATTAGCAATTTGTTCGAATTAAAAAGTCAAATCCTCTGAAAAATCAGAAATAATGAAATAGGATTTCATAAAATTCTTTTGTAAAATGAAGCCCTCATAAATGCTATTGTCCAGGTTTCACTATGAACCGCTTTCACTATGGAACATAAACTAAATTGCCATTTAAGCAATTTAATTCTAAAGTAGGTTCTAATATCTCACATATGCCTTAGAATATGAGTTTAAACTACTACTATTTTCGGCTTTCCTGGGATATCTTTAAACGCCATTGCTTTGAATCTACGATTTCTTGAAACCTTTTAAGAGAAAAGCCGCATTGTGCTGTTGTGCAGTTTAGTACTGTGCTCATTGTAGAATATAAATCTTTGTTTCTAAAGCTAACTCTAATATCTTACAAGCAATTTAGAAAGTTTATGCACATGTAAATGTCTCTGTGGATTAGATAGCGTTGATGAAGTACTTAAAATACAATTTATCTAAAGTTGTGTGTTGGCATTGCAATTGTTTGATGGCAGTTACAAATCTACAGAGCAGAATACTGATTAAAAATGCAAGAGATTGCAAATTGATTAGAATAACATACGGTTTTAAAGTTTCATGGGGAGTTTTCGAATAAACTACCATTGTTAGAATACAATGCTCACTAACACTATTGCTATATTTTTATTATTTTGTTAGTCTGCATATCAAGCAACAACGTGGAGATTTCATACAACATCTTGTTCTAATAGGGGGTATTTAGGAGCGAAGTTCCACATAAATAATTGCATAAATATTATTTTCCTCAAACAGCTATGAAAGTAATTTTTTTATTTAGGTTATATAGAAATGTCGTAGAAGAAAGTTAAGCAGGCATGTTGTATGACAATTTGGAGCATGGATGTATCGCATTCGTTCATATCAAATTCCATTCAATTGTTCCTATCTTTGCAAGAAACTTTGAGGAAACGTTATTTAAATTTCGTATCAATTGCAGAAAATTAAGAAAAAAGTTACAAGGAATATAGCAGGACTGAGATTTAATTTATTTTAATTAAATCATATGACAAAAATGAAAATTTATTTCAACTAAATGGCATGACAAAAATGGGATTTTTTACTTCACCTAAATTATATAGCAAGAATGGGATTGGATTTATTTCAACTAAATTATAAAGCGGGAATGAGATTTAATTTATCTTAATTAAATGAATACCCCATTTTGTAGTCACATAATTGCTATACAGACCACATAATAACTTCAGGTCTTCAAATTTGCATTGGCACTCAAATCACAAAGTTGCCACCTAGCTCAAATCATGTCTTTAAGTTTTCATTTTATACCACCGATGTATAGCTTTTGACTAACAAAACGTGTACCAAATCTGTATTCTCAGTTTCCCTTAGAATTTGAGTCTCAAACCCAATAAGATCACAATGATTCTTTGAATAGTTAAAAAGAGAATTTTTTTTTTATATTTTATGAAAATTCTATACATGGTCGTTTTTGTTTTGCTAGTGGTTTTTAAATTACAACTTTGTATAATAATTAATAATTTTTAAATACATAATTAAATATTATAATAAAAAATATTACAATATTTTAATACAAAATATTAATAAAGAATCTATTTCGTTTTCTTTTGGAGTTTATAATAATAAGTGTCATTAATTTTATATCCTATTTTTACTTTATTTTTATTTTCTTGCATACAAAGAATGTAAAAAGGAAGTAATCAATTTCCTTCAAAAAATTCAAACTGACTAATTCTGATGGATCTTCAAGTTTCAGACCCTATCTCCTTCCATGTTCTAAAAATACATTTTTAGAATTCGGTCTGTTTGTATGTATTGAACTGTATTGATGAAATTTGGATTATGACCTGTACTTAAGATTTATAGATTCTTATCAAACTTTGAAGAAATCTATTCAAAGGAAATACTTCGTTCTGCCTGTCCGAATATAAGTAATATTATTATAACAACAAACCGAACAGAATTAAAATTAATTTACATAGTTTTTAACCCAATGGAAATTACTAATAAAACCTTTAAAGTAAATATTTTTTTCATAATCAATTCTGGCTCATTTATTTTTTTATATTTTAGAATCATATTTCATTAAAAGATAAAAGCAATGAATAACAACTTCAAAATCTTTTAGGAATTTCTTTACTTAGAAAATTGTATTCGTGTTGTTATATTTAAATGTTGCTAAAACCTTTTGCTTGATAGTTATATATTTTTATGATGCATTACGTACCCTGTTTTATGATATATTACTTACTTTATGATATACTAGCCGCCTTTGGCGACCAGCTGGTTCGCCATGAGTAATGTGTTCTAAAATTTTCAATTAAATCACATATTCATTAGCCTTGAAGTAATTCCGGGCATTAATTGTCCTGAAATTAATATTTTCTTTAAGATGATGGACGGAAAGTTCTAAAATAACACGTTTTCCTAATAATATTCTTTAATTTTATAAATGAGTCGGTTTTAATTATCGGTTAAGCTTCCAAAATATTAAAAATGGTTTTTTCGGTGATGTTCCCAAAATATTAAATACGTTTTTTTAAAGAAAATGAAAAAGGGAAAAAAATTATTGAATTGATGATACAGATATTGCGATATACGATTATAGAAATATGCCATTAAATCGGGATTTCGATGCATATTCTGTATGAATTCAATCTGGTTTACCGTAAATAAAGAAGATTTGTTGAATTAATTATTTAAATCTTGCAAACGATTATAGAAACCTTTACTTTGCATTTATTTTTGTAGAAAATGTCACATTTTATATTTCTTTTATTTTATTCAGCCACGTGCTAAAAGTTGCATTTCTTCAGATTTATTTTGCGATGATAGTTGTTTTTGTTTTTTTATTTGAACTTCCGTCATTGTTTTCTTTTATTTTATCCTTAAAATATTTCTTTAAAAATTCGTTAAAAACAGAAGCTTAAGTTATACATTAAAACACTGATACCATTAGTACGCTAATTTTTTAATCTTTAAATTGATGTAAAAATCATATTTGTGCAATAATATTTTCGGAAGTTATAGCGGAAAAACTTCTAAATTTCACTTAAATTTTAATAAATTCAAATTCTAATAAAAAATTCTAAAAAAGTGCTCCGAGGTGCGCATTCCCGACCTCCAAGGTTTATATGTACCAAATTCGGTAGCTGTATGTCCAACAGCCTGGCCTGTGGAGCGCCAACACACACACACATTGAGCTTTATTATAAGTATATATTACTATCTTTCTTAACATATATTGATCATAGAATAAAAGTTAAGTATAACTCGTAATTTTCAAATTTCTTTATCTGAATTTATAATATGGAAAGAGCTTTTTTATTACTTAATCTGTAAAACATTAAATAAATGATAACACTTCTGAAAATGACGTGATCTTAACGTCATCGAAAAAAATATAACGCTGATCACGCCTTTATCACCTACATACGCCCAGTCTTTTGGCAGCATACCAATATCGATATCAGAAGTCTAAATGATTGAAAGATGAAAAATTATTTTAAATATGCAGTCAGAAGTAACTTCGTTTGAATAAATTTATAGCCACAGTACTAAAAAAAAGTCATCATTTTGAAAGACTATTGAAAGACTTCTTAAAATGATTTCAAAATAAATCAAGGCTAAGTTTTTTTTTCTTCTACATTATAGAAAACTGCTGTGGATTCTAGAATATTTCCTTTTCTGTTCTCTACCGAGAAGCTGATGTTGGCATTTTGCTGATGTAGTGAGGTCTTCCTTTTAATAAACTGGTATATTGAGCTTAAAGTGCATAAGGACTTTTAAACCTTTAAGTTTTTGAAATTTTTTTTTGTGATTTCATTTAAATGCCGAAGACCTTCTGGATATTTATGAGTTTACGTTAATTAATTTAAAAGATAAAGTCGAAAACGTGAAGATCGTTGTTCACTTTTCACTCAGAAGAGTTTGCTTTAAAGTCCTTTTCCTCCGTTCTACATGTTCAGAGCTTGCACCCAGGATTAAACAAAAGTGGTTCATCGTATTATGAAATTTTCCAGGTAAAGAAAATCATGCAAAATCAAAGTCATTACGTCAACTATTTTTTTTCAAGCTTGCTAATATGCAAAGAAAAGTTTTTAAAAAGCTTTCTTATATTTTAACTACGTAAAAAGTGAGTTAACTCAATTAAATCTATTAAAGTATTTATCACTTTGCATGATTAACAAGTTTTTCTTTGGGAGTAAAATGATGTAACATTCCATACTATAAGTTGTTTGTTTTCTGAAAAACTTTGCTAGAAAACAAATTTTGCCATCGATAATTGATGCGGAACATGGGTTTTTTATCACATATATTTTAATTAATGGTTTCACATATTTAAAAATGCATAATTATACGGTTCAATGTCTTATAAAACTGCGATAAAAACTTATTGAGTTAAAGAATATTTTTTCTTACGTCTGGGAGAGTCGCATTTCGATGACTGCATTCGTTATTAAAGGTCCTATTGCCCCCTAAATATGTTAACACATTTTAAACTTGGTTAACATCTTATTGATTTGCCTTAATTTATTTTATTTTACTAATATTTGAAAAATAATTAGTTGTTTGATTATTTATTTAAATGTACAGTTATTTTATTTCTTATTTAGGTGTATAGTTATTTTATTATTTGTTTAAATGCATAGTTATCATATTATTCAATTGTTTGCTGTGACTCGTACTTTTCAGACACACAGGTTAATACGCAATTTCATTTAAGCAGGCACTTAGTATTTATAAATACGATAAGGATTTAATTAATATAATCAAACAAATAGAAATGTGATCAATTGTATTTGTCAAATTATTAATATTATCCTAATATTTTATAACTCATGAAATAAATAATTTTTACAGAATTATTTATGAGACAGCTAAGTTAATATTTTTTATCTACTTTTACCTCGCTAAAGCTGCTATAAGCATTTGTGGAATCTGATGGGCCGGAATTCTATCAATATCGTCCAGTATAATAATCTAAATTCATATTTAATATAAATTTTAATAAATTCATCATTAAATTATTGAAGTAACATCAAAATTTTGGCAGTAACAAAAAAAGCAATAATTATAAATTGCGGAATTTTAATCGAGTTAAAATTATTATCTGACCGAAGTTAAGTATTCAGTGTTTCAAAAATCAATTTATAAGTACAAATAGTTAGAATTAATGAATCTTTTAAACAGTTATTAATTTCATGAGTGGCATAAAAATTTGTATAATATAATTTGTCCATTTATTTGTGACTAATCAACTTTGCATGCTTAATTTCACATTAAAAAAATGTATTGATATTTCTTCAATCTCAATGTTTTTGATAAAAATATATTTTATTTAATAAAGTATTAACTAAGATCATTGAAATAAAAGTAATTTAAGTGTATTGCAATATAAATTTTTCTTCTTTGTAAGAGAATTGAAGAAATATCGTCATACAAATGTAATTTTTTAGTGAAAACAATCTTGTATATCTGGCATGCCAATAAAAGATTATGCTACTAAATACAATGACTTTAATTGCTTGCACTCTTAAAAACTACATGCAATCATTTAATTATTTATATTGCATAAACTTTGGTCGATAATTTAAATTAGATAATTTGAAATAGTTTAATATTATGATTAAAATTAGATTGCAAAAAAATATTATGTATAAGAATTTGATTAAAATATTATATTTTTGACATTCATACAACAATTGCATTTTTCAAATCCATGACAGCACTAAAATACTAAATTTACTTTTCAATAGTTCTTTATTAAAGTTTGTTAACCGAAATCATTTGCTCCAATCACTGTTTGTGCTGCCATCTATCGTTATGCTTGTAAAATAATAAGCTTATATCTTGTCACCAGATACTATTTTTATATATAAAATTTGTTCCAAAAAGCTGTTTTATTCGTCAATTGATACTACTAGATACTTAATTCATATTGATACTACTAGATACTTACTACAAAATTACTAATTATTCCTCAAAATTTGCAGAGATAAAAATGATAATGAAAACTTTTATCTGATATTTATGTTCATGGTTTATTATGATTACAATATTAAATGTTCAGTTAATGCAAATTATAGCAGTAATATAAAGCAAAATAGCTACTTCTCACATATGACTCAAAATGTATTGAGATTTTTTTTCTAATATCTGAAAGGTTCGAGTTTTTTTGTTTTTTTTCATATCTTTATTAATCCTCCAACTACTCACACGAAAGATAGACTAATTGCCTTCTATTACAGAAAACTTTCTGCGCTTTATTCTGAGTTGATGCATTGAACTACTAATTATTAACACAATCAAAGTATTCACCCTTATTCTAAAATTATAATCACATTTTAAAAAAAGATAAAGTATTTAAATTTTTCAAATCCTCCTTTCATTCTTGTATATATAAATATACTTTTTCTTATACGACTGAAAGGCAAGCATTGTAAATTCAGACCTATTCCTAAAGTAGAATAATAAAATATACATTTAATATTCATAGTATACTCAAATAAAGTATGGGATCTTTTTCTGTCAAAACAGAAGTAACTGTCTTCCAACCACATTCCGAAATCCTACTGATCTTGGAAAATTATTTTCTATTTAAGGATAGTATGATTTTTAATTGACAAACAGTCGATGAAATAAATAAAAACTTTATGGAATAATTTTCTAAAATTCATCAGCTTTTGTAGTCAATCACTTTTTTTTCATGATAAATTACACTTATCAAAAATACCCAGTAACATTACCCCGATATCATAATGTTATTGTATGGCATTCAAAATATCGAAAAACATCGGAAAGATATCGTAAAATGCTCAAATTTGGAAATTGCACATTTGAGGGAAAGTAGAGAATGCATTTTTATTTCTAGTTTATTTAATTTATTTTATTTACAGAAATAATGTACTAAAATACTAATTGAAAGTTTCATAAATTTATTTCTATATTAAATATTTCTTCACTGGGTTTTCTGAAACTTCAATTCCAGCATTTGTGTTTCTAATGTATTTATTCGACATTTGTCCATTTTTTTTTTTTTTTAAATTACGCTTAAACTCATCTACGTTATTCTAAAAAATATTCAAGGATATTTTCTCCTTTTTCTATTGCCAAACTAAATGCAAATTTCTAAAGCCATGTTTATTAGGTCAATTTGGATTGCTACTACTTCATGGAAAATTTTACGGTGTGTCATATTTTTAAAATTATAACATGAGCCGGCAAAGTTTGCTTTTCTTCGTCATAATGCCTTTTGTATTCTCTTAAAACTTATGAAGGTTCATTTTAACTTGATATCCGTATCGGAAAATTTTAGATTTTTACGAGTTTTTTAATTAGTTTTCGGTGCTTTTCTGTTAAACAGGCTCAACAAAAAAATCGCCAAAAAGTCACCAAATAATCATTAGTCAAAAAAAGTGAAAAATTGCCAAATAGTCTCCAAAAATTTTTTAATTTGTCAAATTCACATTATTCACTTGGCAACTTTGTTCGCATTTCGTTCGCATTGGTGACATTTGTTTTGCCATTCTCTTCGCTTAGCGACTTGACTCGAGTTCGGCTCACATTAGCGACATCTTGCCCCCATATAACGGAAAAGCACCTAATATTCTTTATGTATCATAATATCAAATCTTAGATTATATTATAATTACTTCCGATAGTAGCAGAACTACCATATAATGATGGACAAACTGATGACAAACGTATTATTCAAGATATTATGTAAAGACTCTCTATACCAATACTTTGTGATGTACATGAGCATTCTATTCCCAGAATGTGCAATGCTGGCAGTGAAATGGCAGTATTTTATAGAAAGTTTGTTTCTCTTTTAGCAGAACAACGCTCTACAACCTAATGAAATTTGTACACATATTGTTTAGCTATAAGGGTCTTCAAAATCCGGACTAATCTTACAAAAGTTCTAATCTTAATCTCATAGAAATTCTCTCCGATGAATTAAAATTAGCTGCACTCTTATTCACTTGATCAAACACTCAATTTCAGAAAGAAAACTTAAACTAAAAAGAATATTGTCTAGAATTTATTTGATTTTTTTTAATGGTTGCTTTTCTCAAAGAGAAGAATTATATTACTAGAAATATGACCTGTATCTTTATCCATAAGAAAAAGGTAAATGCTTTTATTTAAAGAAAAAATAATATCTTGATATACTTTTTAATTATAAAACAGTCTCTTACTACAAAAATTACAATAAAATTAAAAGATCTAGCCAATATCTTTAAACGAAGAATATTCTTTACTTATATCTTTATATTATCTAATTTTGTTGTTGTGTAATGTATTAATTACAGAGTATCAAGTTAATCCTTTATAAATTTCGTTTTCTATTCTTTTTAACAGGCCGAATTAAAAACTTTAGTTCGTGGTGGAGTTCCTGAGCAGCTGCGGGGGCGAGTATGGAGTGCCCTCTATCGAATGAAAGTACAAGACCTTCGAGAATCCAAAGGACCAAAGTACTTTGAGAATCTTTGTAGTAGGTCAGCAGAAGCAGAGGTATTTACATGTTTATCAATTATTTTTCATTCATTTGTATAGAATAGTGCATAGGCATGACAAGAAGTTTTCTCGTTTCTGATATACCCTACCTCCAATACCGAGCTGGAAGCAATTTTTTATTTGCGTGCAGCATAAGAATAATTCCTAATATTTTTGCATCGAAATCGAGCTTTCAAGAATAAAACCTCATATTTTTGTATCGAGAATTAGCATTCAGGAGTAAATCCTAATCTTTTAGCCTCGAAATCGAGCGTTCAAAAATCAATCCTGATATTCTTGGGATTCCTGATATTCAAAAATAAATCCTATTATTTTTCCATCGAAACCAAACGTTCAAAAATAACTCTTAATATCCTTGTATAGCAATCAAGTGTTCAAGAATCAATACTAGAATTTTTTTTATCGAAATCGTATGTTCAAGTATAAATCTTAATATTCTTGCATTGAAATTGAGAGTTCAAGAATAAATACTAATATTTCTTCTTTAAAATTGAGTGTTCAAGATCCTAATCCTAATATTCTTGCATCAAAAGTGAGCGTTCAAGAAAAATTCCTGGTATTTTTTTTGCTTCGAAATTGAGCATTCAAGAATAAATCTTAATATTTTTCCATTTTTTGCACTTTTGCGATTATAACCACTCTAATTATGTAGGAAATTAAGACATAATTTGCGTGTCACCTCAGTCAGGAATATCAGGAATTTTGAGGTAGAAATTTAATCTAATAAACCTTTAGATTTGGGGTGGGAGGAATTTTGTTTCATTCTTTTGAAGAGTACTGATTAATCCATAATATTGTTAATCGGGATCTGACTCCCTGTGCGGGTTTGGAAACAATCACTCTACTTTTTATTATCAAAAATATAAATTTATTCCACAACTAACAACATCGCGAATCTTGTCATTGCGAGCTACTCTGCATTTATTCCTCCGCTCTCCCTGAGAGGCTGGAATACTGAGTCATATTGCGCCTCAAAGCCGTTTGATGTTTAATAATGATTAAACACACGTAAACATAATTAGAGCAATCACTACGCTTTTATTCTTTTTTTTTTCTTTGGGGATTTTTTTTTTTTTTTGCCTAAGTTTATGTAATGCGAAACATTTTTTTGTAGATAAAATGATCAAGAACTATAATTTAAGATTCATTCGTCACCACAAAAATGTTTCAAGAATTAAAAAAATTACTATTATTAATATGGTTATTATATTTCATAAATAATACAGACATATATAAAATAAAAGATAATTCGAATCATAGAGTTTGATTTTCTTATGTACCTTCCTAATATACCATGAAATGTGTTTAACTTCTTAGTATAGCGAAGAGAAAATTGAACATTATTTCAGAAAATATATCTTCCCACTGAAAGATCTACCACTATTTAATTCAGTTCTGTTTCCTTTTATTTTAAGAAATACATGTAGAATTTTATCCATCCATATCGTTCCATTTTTAACTATCATGTCTATATCTATACACCCATGGACAAACAAAAATATATAATTGCAAGAAATATTTTTTTTTATTTAGAAGTTCTGTCAAAATCTTGAAGTCAATTTCAATAATTTTCTCTCAATATTTCATATACGAGAAGATTAAATTGAAGCATCATAGTTAAATAAATAAAATATGAAGCATTAGAACTATATGTGACAAAACAACTATAAACAAATTATACTAGAAACTATAAACAAATTAAGTATGAAGTATTGAATCCAAATAGAAAAAATATGAAGCATAAGAATCAAACAGATAAAGTAGAAAGCATCAAAAATGAACTATTGAAACTAAGTATAAATTATTGATAACAAATAGATTAAATTTGATTCAATTGTTTTTAAATAAATGAGCTTGAGAAACTTTTATATGAGAAATTTCTCTTTGGTGGATTTTAGAATTCAAAAATACAAGAAAATTACACATCATATAAATTTTTCACATCCTCAAAAAGGTGATTGTCACCTCATATGAGAGCTTGAAGGTTAATTTATTCAGTCTAATATAATCCATATATGTAAATGTAGTTACAAACTGAATAAATTCACATAAAATTGTAATAGTTTCTTAAAGCTTATTTGTGTCGGAAGCTATTCTTATTTGATAGTAAACTTGGAGAAGATAAGTGACACAACTTATCTTCTTGTGCATTTCCATATGAGCATACTGCATTTGCATATGGATGTTCGCGAAATGCATAAAGATGCTTTGTTCCGCTATCAAGGAATTACTAGCAATAGATACTGAATGCATTACTTAGTCCCCTTTTTACATATTTACTTACGCAGCTCTTGAAGAATTTATTCCTCTCTTCGGATATCTGCACACAGCAATGGAAGATGTTATATCACCCATAAATAATTTATGAACATTGAAACAATAAACTAGAAATGTTAGTTACCATAACAGAACTTAGTGATATTTCGTAGACTTAAGTATAAACATTATTTTATTGTTTCTGATTTTAAGGAATATACAAAAATAAGTTCAAGTTTTAGTGCCAAAACCTATCTGTAATAACATGATGTTAATTTTCTGTATCGAAGTATTTAATTTGCTGATATTTTTCCCATTTTTCGTTCCTTTAAATGCAAAAGAAACCGTTAAAGGACCAAAGATTTAAAAGTAAATATTCGCTTTGAACCAACAACTATCTTTGAATAATAAGCTGATTATTGATTCATGTAAAATAATTTATTCATTTTCTTGGCCATAATTCCATAAAAAATACGTGTTGCATAAAAACTGAAGGAAAGCTATTGATGCAATTGTTGTAACTTAAATTAAACTAATAACTGAACAAAATAAAAACATCATGCATTAAATGTCTTTCTAAATTCTGTTTAACAGTTATAACAACTGAAAATGAGTATCAGAATCAAAGTATTCAGTTCATTTTTATTCTGTTTATCTAAAAAAAAATTTCATTCAAATACTAACACAATTTCTTTATACTATTTTCTTCAACTTTTTCAAATTCATTTCATAGTTTTTTGTATCCCCTAATCAAATTAATGTTCCTTATATAAAAGATGAACCAAATAATAGAATAAATTTGAAGTTTTCATCTCTATGATGTTGTTGTCGTGTCCGTGTTTTTCACGGAAAGGGGGTGCAGTAGCTTCTGAGGGTAAAGACCCCTGAGCATCCAGAAGGCAGAAGTCCTACTTCTATCTCACACACACGACACAACCCTTTTTAGGGGGTGGTCGAATTCATTCATACACTGATTCATCTATCAGTATGTCGTAATTTAAATCCAAATCAGAGACCGACTCATCCCTGATTCAGTACCCCCAGAGGTATCGTTTTTGTTATGGGAACTTGGAGGACTTTGCAGTCTCGACATATTTAACGTGCCCCAACTGCCATTAGCCAACACGGCGGTCTTTGGCCAAGAAGAGCACAGAACCCGCGACCTTTCGGTTACGAGACTGACGCTCTACCAACCAGGCTACCGCGGCCCACATCTCTATGATGGATATTAAAAATAATTATTCACTTTTAAGGGAGGTGATAGCATAAGGGATGAATTTTAAGAAAAACAATAGCAAATATCTTTTAATTTCCACAATTTGTACAATTTGTAAAATAATTTTTTCGGAATTTTGAAAAGATCTCGACAAACATATTACCTAATTCTTAAATAAAGAAACTGACTATATATCTACACATTTTTCAAATATTGTAGTTCGAATGATAAATACCACATATTTTCCCGTGTTTTTGCCTTATGTGGCATTGAAATAACTATAAAATCTTTTTAGATGTAGAGTTACTTATTCTTGAATTCAAGAATTGCAGAATATATTGAGAAATCTTTGTTTCAAATTTAAACAAACATACGCTTTAGATTTTAATTTATAAAGTTTTCTATCAGAAAATTTTGCAAAAATTGAGAAATGGAGAAAATTAAATTTTAAAAACTTGAAATAGCATTAAAATAATATTTATGAAAAAATAAAAATAGTTAACGTAATTTCTTAAAGTAAAAATATAGGAACGAAATTCAAAATGTGTTGTAAAAATAGCTGTTTAAAAATGAAGAAAATTGAATAAATGAAATAAATATTCAGTAATTGCGTTTAGTATCAATTTCACAATACAGTTTCCTATCTTAAATAGGATGAAGAATGGAATTAAAAATTCAAGCTTAATTGTCAAGGCTATTTCTTCAGTACTTGGCATATGCAACATTCTGTTGTAAAGATTAATGAAAATTCTAACGCCATTGTTTTTGATTTTTAGTATTATTTTTTTTTATTAGAATGATTATTTATGGAAGGGAAATTCTCAAAAAACAATTAGAATTATAGTTAGATATTTATTTAATATGTACCTATTCATATTATTTTTTTAATTTATAAAAATGAAAGTCTGTTACGAAGACTTTACAAAACTTTTAAACCGAAATGTGAATAGAATTCATTTTGCGCAGACCTTCTCATCAAAATCAATGTGTTACACTTTTAGAGACAGGAATTTTTTGAATGTAATTCCGTTTTATCTTTCATAGATACAAGAGAACCATAAGCGCCAAATTTCTTTGGACTTACTAAGAACGATGCCAAACAATATTCATTTTTGTGACAGAAATGCTGAAGGGGTAAATTTCTGTTTCCTTATCTTCCTTCCTTAAACATTTTATTTATTTATTTTTGGGCAATTCGTTACTTTATTTATTCTGAAATAAGTTTTTAAACTGCTAGATACTTCCAAATACTACATTTATATGCGCCATTCATTGTTTTAGATTCAAAAATTGCAATCTGTGCTACACGCCTTTTGTCTTCACAATCCAAAACTAGGATACTGCCAAGGAATGAATTTCCTAGTTGGTATGATGTTGTTGTTCGTGGATGCAGAAGATGCTTTCTGGTGAGTAAATATAATTTATCCATGAAATTAAAAGAATGTTTGGTATCAAAGAGATTTCCTAAAAAAGTTATGTAAAAACATCTTAGTGCAATGTAGCATAAAAGAACAATTTTTGTTATTTAATCTCCCTTTTCAACTTTTATTTATATAATAAATAACTGTCACCATTAACTATTTCTCAAAATTAGCTATTAGATGGCACCACGCTGATGAAAACCAAATTTAATTATATTATTTATTTAACTGGCAGTTAATTTTCCAAAATACCAAAACATATTACTCCAATGACATAAAATTATTCAGATCTAAATGTAACAGCTTGCAATTTGTTTTTATAGGACAAATCTGATGAGCTACAAGTTAAAGGATTAAAAACTAATTTCACATTAAGTGGTTAGACATATGCTTGTAGCGCGCAAGAAAGAAAAGTACTATTACCGATAAATATAAAATAAAATTATTTTGCAATATTAATAACCGGATAAAGAATAGCACGTTACTGTCAAAACTTTTATTTTTAATTAATAATTTAAGTAATAATCCATTAATCCTAAATATCGCAGTTTTATATATCTTCTACGAAATGTTTTATGCTTAGATCTTATGAATCTCCCTTTTAACTATACAGGTGCTTAGTGGCCATCGTTGAGAGATATTTCCCATCAAGTTATTTCGATCAAAATCTAATTGGTGCTCAAGCAGACCAAGAACTGTTGAAAGAGTTGTTGCGAAACAAACTGCCAAAAATTTCTGCACATCTAGCCGCCCTAGACATAGAACTGAGTACGGTCACTCTCAACTGGTTCCTCTCTCTTTTCATTGACTCGGTACCTATTGAAGTAAGTATCTTTAGAAAAAGATTCATTTTGAAATTATTATTTAAAATTTCTAACATTGTTTCAATATGAAGTTGGTCACATAATAAAGAATAATAGTTTATAGATAATTTAATCATTGCTGAATAAATCTCATGTGAGTGGCCTCTGGTTTTCACGATCATTTGTCGACTTTGCGCCTTTAGAAACAAAACAACGGAGGTTCTTGGAAATACAAGAATTAAAGCGATATCAGTATTAAGACCCAATGTTTACGATCCGTTGTCGGAAAGATTTCTGGAAATTAGAGGCTAAAGCAAATGATGAATTGGCAAAGTGTATTATCTATTTTGAAAATATATTTTGGAGAGGGGAGTTGTTTTAGCTTGAATTTAAATACAATTTAAGATACTCCTATTCAATTAGTTAATTGTTCTTAGCCTGTACACTACTGATTTCTGTTAGAGCTGTAATTGTGTGTGCTTCAGCTTCTGCCATCTGTGTTTCGTGTTTTCTGATAAAATAATGTGTCGTCAGCTTTTTTAAAAAGTGCCCTCAGTTCTGTCATTGCACACCCACTGTGTGTTTTCAATGGCACTAATGACCGCAAACAGCTACTGCGATCCGTCTTGAAGGGATATGGATAAAAGTGAATGATTAGACTGCTGCAACATCATTGGCAAGGTTAAGTACTAAGGGTTATTACTGACCACGGTATAATATTTCAGTAGGAGGCACGTTCTGTCTTCGGTAGGGGATAACTGACCCATCACCATTTGTGTTTCCACCAAGGAAGTCAGAACCAACCAACCGGAATTATCTCATTCCCATCTCTGAGGTACTCCCCTAATAGGATTTCGTAGCGCTAATAAGCAAAGTGGTGTTAATAATAAGCCTATTCGTATTTATTTAATATTAAAATATCCTTATTCCCTAATATTTGATATTTTATTATCAATTAAATTTTGTTAATTCAAAGAAACATTCGAATGCATGTTATTTTGGATATGACAGTCAAAATGTTATTATTTATATATAGATAAATATATATAAAGGGGTTCGAATATCAACCTACTTATTCTTTAGTCTAATACATTATTGCACAAAAAAATAATTTTCCCATTAAATTTTAAAAAACGGAATTAAAATGTATTTTCAGAAATATGTGTAAATATTTCGCCACATAATGCAAAAGGTGAAATTTATTTTATATTTTTCATACAGCTTGACAAAAGTTAACTTTTGGTTTCTACAGTAACTTATTCAAAAGTCCACTCAAGAAATTATGATAACTCGGGTACAAAATGTAACAAAATAATTTTGAAAATATTCCATGACTATAATTTGCAAATTGCTTTCATATTCATATAAGAAGACTTGTGAGTTTTAATTTCATTAAATCTTAATAAAGAATCAAGATTTTATTAAAGTCATAATATTTAATCGAAGATTTTAGAAACGATGGCCAAGATTCTTAAATATTAATGATGCTACTTTTAGTATCAATCTGAGCTTTTCTAAATTAAATTTTTTTTTCAATAAAACCCTAATCGTTAATTACTTTTTCGAATTTTAATAATTAATTAATCTTTAATAATAAAAAGAAAATGGTTTTTCTTAAAGTAATAGGTAATGAGAGAAAAAAATATTTATCTTCCTCATAATTGATTTGTAATAATTATTTATTTAATAAAAGGATTAGGAATTAAAAACCAGAAAAATAAATTTAAGTACATTTTAGAGCATATATAAGTGTTTTGAAACAAAATTCCCAATTTTAAAATGTTAATTCCAAAACTCACTTTAACAATATCAGCTCATTTATTGACTTTTTATTTTGCTTACCATGTATCATGGGATAGAGTTGTATAAACTTTCATTTGATTAAGATGCATTAATTTCGAAACATTCATCATGATATTATTATCCTATTAAACAATTCAAGCACCTCTTTTTCAATAACTTAATCTTATTACGTACACTTGTTGAATCCCTAAGATCGGCAAATGTTGGTTCATAAGTACTGTCTTTTCACATTTCCTCAACATTCAGAGGTATATACTGCTGCATTGAAAGGAAACAATCGAGTTTTCATAGCCGAATGGTTTTAACACTTGTCTCGTAGTCAAGAGATAGGGAGTTCGAATCCTGGTGGATTTAAAATTTATGTTCATGTTTTGTTCCTCCTTGATTTCATGTTTCAGAAGATTCTGGACCTTTCTTTAATTTGTCAGATAAGTACTCTGGACTTTTCTTATGTCTCCAGAAAAGTATTCTGGAACTTTCCCTGCTTATATAAAAGTCGAAGATCTCTCAGTCACAATGTTCTCAGTTCAGAATCGAGTTAAAAAATTGGTTTAACTCTTCTTCTTGTGGTTGGTTGGTTGGGTTTTTCGGCACAAGGGCCATCTTTGGCCAAGCTGCGTCATTCATATGGTTAAAAAGTGGTTAAATGGTCATTTGAAATAAATGAATAGTTGTATAAAAGCAAAATTTAATAGCTAAAAAATACTGGAAACAGTAGCAAAGGATTATATATTTACAATGAAAAATTTAAGAAGTTAAAGCGCTTGAAGAATTTAAATGCAAGATAAAAATTTAATAGCATATAAAAATGTAAAAATGTTTAAATGGTGCTTCTCTCCCAATAAATCAGCTAGAGTTAAGGATGATGAGTGAAAAAACTGGTTACGATGAATATTAAAAGCTGAGCACTCGATCAAAATGTGATGAACTGTAAAATCTGTGCGACATATGGGACATATAGGCGCTCTGTCACCAAATAGAAGATGTTTGTGAGTAAGGCGAGTGTGCCTTATACGAAGACGTGTTAATATAACATCATCCCTACGCACAGGTAAGACTGGCCATAAGCTCGTAAAAGGCTTAATTCAATGCAATTTATTGTTCCTGCTTAAATCCCATGTCTCTTGCAACAGAGAAAATATTCGGCACACAATATTCTTCTTCTTGTGTGTTCTATCTATGTTACAATGTATCATTCAACGGAGAACTTACCTTAAATACGTATAGGGGAAACAGTGATGTAAATGCATAATTTCCCTGCTTCACTGCAGGTATAATAATGGTATGCTAATTAACAACTCCATTCCAGATGGCAGAATATATCCCATTTATGGGGTAATGATACCTGAGGCATTATGAATAGGATAGTTAACAGTTCTCATATTATTATCTTCAACATTCCAATCATTCATTGGCAACATATATCATTAAGTGAAATGAGGTGAATCTTAATGATAAAGAAAGTACTTTGTATCTCTAAATTTTATCCCAGAAAAACTCTAGGGTAAAACATTGTTCTTTTTAATGAAAGTAATGTCATATGCTTGTTTTTAAAGAGTTATTTAAAAATCATTTAACGTAATTACATTTTAATACAATGCATCAAAAATTTCATAATCCTAAGTGAATAATTCGTAAAAAAATACCAATAATAATCATACCTCTCAAATTTTGATAATATATCTCATTATTTTAAAAGTCTTACTTTTTGCTGGGGTTTTATTTATTTATTTTTTTTGCTATCCATATTTTAAATTTTCTGTCTATATCTTTATATTAGAGAGAGAGAAAATTAAAAGTGAAAAATGGACGTACTTTAACAATTTTTTGCCATTGCTTGATACTAAAAGTAAACCTTGATGATAAACACAAAGAAATTTCAAAAAAAATTATTAAAAGCATTTAAATCTATTCAATATGAAAAAATAAAGCTATTCTTCACATCCTGATCATCAACAAGCTAGGTAAAATATTAGTATCAATAATAAAAACAAACTGAATTTCACATAAAAAATTAAATGTGTTATTATAAAGTGTTATTATGTGTTATCATAAAAATATATCCAACAATGAAACCTGTTATCATAGAAGATGATGTTTTCGAATTTTAAAATGGAGTAAAAATCCTTTTTTGTGCCATAAGCATTAAAGAAAAAACAAATTACGTTTTATTTTTAATTTATTGTTGTTGTTGCTTATGGTACTTTTCAAGACAAGTCTGTTGTCGATTTAAGCCCAGTGTGTAATAGCTTCCGAGGGCAAAAGCCTCTGTGAGCAGAAGTCTGATTTCTATCTTAAATGCAGAGGACACACACACTCACTTAAACAATCTCTTTTTGTAGAGGGGCTCTTTCACATACCTCATAGGTAGAACTCATGGTAGAGAACAACCACTCATGAACCAGAACTCGAACCCAAGACGCTCAGATCATGTTGAAAATGCGCTACCACTTATCCAGAACTTTAATTTATTAAAACTTAATTAAATTTCAAATAGTCAAGAAGTGCGTGTTTCCTCCTCCAGGATCATCAGTTATCAAGTAAAATATAAATTTTACACTGAATCAAAATTTAACAAATTGTATTTTTATTTACACCAATTTAATAATCGTGCGAAGTTTTTCTGAATTTTTGGAAAAAAATTCAAAATATTTTTTGCCTTATTCCTAACAATATATTAAATCGTTGATCTAAATTTCAAACTCTTTCTATTGTTTCAGTAACTGTTCATTGCGTGATATTTTTTTCCAGTGTTCTAAGCTAAACAACAAGACTTCTATTTAATAATATCAGTGTAATTTAAAAGACGAATAAAAAAAACTAAAGGCTCAATACCGTGGAAATTTATAAACTAGATGAATCGGACATTTGCGTTTTTAATCTAGCTATGATATCCCGATATTGATCGCCATTAAAAAGAATCATATCTCAGTAAACATATATCAAGACAAATAAAATAGAAATATTTTAGTGTCAGTCAGTTTTGCAGAATCAAGAGCATGAGCTTATATCTAAATAATTTATCTGAAACCATATTTAATTATTATTCTCGAAGAACAAGCTAATCACTGAAGACTATTAGTTTGAAGTAATCCAAGATTGAAGTAAAATAAAAATAAAATTCATAGACGTATAAAGTTTTTTTATATACATAACTTATATAAATCAATGAACTAAGAAAACTTTGTTAAGAGTAAATAATTAAATCTCTATCTAGAAAAAATTTTATGAATACATTATTCAACTATTTTTTGTATTACTTATTGAAATAACTATATTTTGATATGCTGAAAATGTTTATTACTGGCAAAGAATAACTCAATTGTCATTTATATTCGCCATTATCCTAATAAAGTTATTACCAAGAGAAAAAAGAGAAAAGGGCGATAATTGCTACGTGACAGAAATAATTAAACTACAAAATAGAAATAAGAAACTTTATTGCACCATTGATTTTACACACAAGCACTTTGGTAGATATAAAAAAACTTAATGTCGATTCATTCTCATTTATTTTCTCGCCTCTTATTGATTAAGAACCATATGCTTAGAATATTAATATGAGCAATATCTTGAAGCAGATAAGTCATTAATAATAAAAGTATTCTACGAATAGTTGTCAAGTGATAGTATGATGACTTAGTTGTCTTTGGCAATATTAATATTTGTTCACACTTCTTCTAACTACAAGGCTTCTGAAGCTAGTTTAACTTTGAAAATGAGTTTTACTTACGAGTGAGTAAAAACAGTATATGTGCTCTATAAAAACATACATTCGGTGGGAGCTTCATTATCATTTGCCGATTGTGTCATTCATCCATATATCTAAATTCTTCTAAAATTTCGTGAGGTTTCAAGATGCTGTTAACTTTTGCAAAATGTGCTATCTAGTGATAAGCAAAAAGTATTTTTCAAAAAATGCAAATGATAAGCTGACGCCTACAGTGCATCCTTCTGTTTGATTTGAAACTAATGCATTTGTTCAGTCTTCAGCATTAAAAATCCATAGTCCAAATTTTGGCATAAACAGATAATAATGCTTAAACAGATATAAATGCTTAAGATTTACATAAACAGATTATAATGCTTTTATATGTCACAACTTAGAAACAATTGCTATCCTTTTGAATCTTGCATTGTTTGATAAGTAATTTTGATTTCAATTATATAATTTGTTTTTTTATTATTATTCTTTAAGATTTCCTTTGAAAGCTCTTTCTTAGTTGAAAAAGAAAAAGGAAGAAATGTTTCATCTGTACTTACATACAAATTATATACACATTTGCGATTTGTTTTCGGGGTTTTTTTTTGGTAAAGCTCAGTTAATTTTATAATTATTTTTTAATTGTTTTAATAATTAATCAGTTTTAAAAAGGAATTTAAATTGGGTAAACCTTAATTCATTCCATTTCCCAAAATTAATATTTATCTTTTGAAAAACAAGGCAAATATACCTTTAGTTCTGATTCATTTCAGTTTTCATTCAAAGATTTAAAACGTTTCATAACACCGCCGTTATCAAATAATGAGTCTATTAAAGACTTAAAAAAACAATCATTATGGCATTTGAAATTAATAGAATTATTTAAAATGAAATTCAAAATTAGTAAGAAAAAAGCTTTTAATGTAATTTAAACCACCACAATTTATCGATTATTGAGAATCAAACTTTTCATTTATGTTATGATAAAAAAAAAGATTTAAGAAATAAAAAATTATATAGCTGTAGTTATTCAAGAAAAGTTAATGTAATCAAAGTACTATGATTATTATTACTTATTGAAATGTTTTTATAAAGTTACAATTTCGTTCAAAACCCAGCTGATTATGAAATGTTATTATAAAATAAATTTATGCCAAGTTAATCAAGTTTTGAAATTTCAGTATTAAATTTGTCTAGTTAGTGCATCATTTTATCTAGAGTTATTCACAAAAGAGATCTTGTTGTTTTACCTCTTTTTTTTATAATCATCTATTCTTTCAGGTAGTAAAATGATTAAAACGAGCAACAGAATTTTCAAATACAATTTTTCAGACAGGATCTTTTTTATCTTTTATATTGAGAAGCTAATCCAGTGGAAATGCGAATCTACATGTATAAGTAGATAAAGCGTTTAGAATAACACTTTCATCATAAAATGAATAAAATAATTCAAAAACTCTAAAATGCTTATACTTTTCAATCTGAAATGATATCTCATAAATACATTTTAAATCGTTAAAAAGCTTCCGTCATATTGTGTAACTTTTTTTCTTTTTAAAACAAAAAAATATTCGTTAAAACTTCAACTAAAGCAAATATATGACAATCTAAAATCATCATTAAGATTCATTTGGAGCTATTTTCATTTCAACACGTACTAATTGCAACCATTCTTGATTATATTCATCATACCATGTCATACCTAAGGAATATCTCCCATTTAAGTCTGCTCGATGACAATGTTGATACCACCAACCACCTGTGTGGTGGACCGCACAATTCGCACTCGATGCATCATTGTCTTTGTCGAATGTACTGAATCCCATTCCAAAATGAGACGTCAAAGCATCACTTGCGTTGCCAGAATGATTGGATATTTCAATGGCAAACTGGTCAAGCTCAGATCTGATGAGAAATGTCTGATACTCGGCGTAGAAGTATCGGTCTTGTATGTCCCACAAGTCGATATGGAGTTTCATTCGTCTCTTGCGCGTGAGAAGGTGCAAGGGTTTGTTACCGAGCCAAAATTCTGAATTCAAGTCGCCAAAACCATTTCTGTATTCGGTCCAGTCTCGGAAGAAGCTCTCAGAGCCGTTAAATCTTTTTTGTACAGTTATCCAAGGTCCGCCATCAGGAGTAATATCACATAGAACTTCTAGCGGTCCCATTAAAGGCACTTCAATCAGTATAATCCCATTAGATGTTTCTTTGGCACAGTCTGTTGAAAAAGAATAAATTTTAATAATTAGTATTTGATAAATAATTTAGAGATCAGCCGGTTCATAAATCTTATATATAGTAATAATTTAGTTTATATCTTAACATTAAAATTTACAACCTATTTATAACAGGTGGAAATTAGTAGATATTTAGACTGAAATATCAAAGGGTTTTTTTAATATTCTTACTTCTGTACAATTTTATGTATAAATTATATCAATTTTATTGTCTAGTTTTATTCTTTGCCTTTTCAATAACAAATTTTGTTAAAGTCATCTTATAAAAAAAACTCACAAGTTAACATCTAATGCATATTTCTTTGTTCAAATTCGATAAAATTCCTTTTTAATATTTTTGAATGAGCAATCTGTTAATTTAAAAAGACTTTACAGAAGTTTTGATGCTTCGTAATGCAAAAGTATTGAATTAAAGATTTGATGTTCTTTATATGTCGAATTAATGTTTAAAGACTGTATAGAAAATCAGCATACTTCTTAGTACAGGAACTACGCAATATATTTCTTAAGATATTTCTAAAATTTGAAAATGAATTTGATAAATTACAAGGTCATATTTTTTTTACAAAAAAGGCTAAATTACTGTGTTTTGTTTCATATCTCTTGTTCCTTTTATGCAAAAATGTAATTGTTTTTTTTTTAATTTTTCAAAAAATTTCAATTTGGAGGAAGAAACATATTTTAAAGTTTAGAACATTTTTAAATCAATTTGCATCTAAAATTAACTCATATTAACTTAATTCTAAGTTCTTTTATTTCCTCGTCCAAATCCCATTATTCCGTTTAATTATTTCTAATATGCGCTTTAAAATATTGTTTACTTCGTTGTTTCTTACTTTAACAGGGAAGGAATTAAAAATTCTTGACAACCATGCATTTCGATGTAAAATACCTAACATTCTCTTTCCTAAGCCGATATTTGTTTTTGAAATCCGTTTCAAAATCCCATAATAAAGCCACTAATGGAATAAATTATGTCACTTTTTCTCTTGTGTTCTGGTGCGAAAGTACGCATCGCACCTAATATCTGAATTTTTAATAATGTTAAATATTACAGTATTTACTATAGAGACTTTTTTGTACAATAATATTTATAGAAGATACTATGGCTGAATGATAAAATTTCACTTTAATTATTAAAATTTGGGAAAATCGTTCATTGGTGCTGATTCATAGATTCCAAAGGATCTACTTTAATTACTTTACATGTAATGTGAACAGATAACATTATTAATAAAAAAGAATAGCGTGAATGAATCTTAAGGAATAAATTTTAATAATACATGGAATTTATTGCAAAGAAAATAATTTGGAAAAATTACTTTCTGTTGCTATACTTTATTTCTGCTATACTTGCTGCTTTGTTATTGCTATATTTTTGTAAAATATTTTAATGTTTAATGCAAACACATTAGGAACATCAAAATATCATTTTAAAAAAATTATATAACCTGTCTATCAGTTGTTAAAAATAGAGAGATAAACATACAAATATCACGAATACCACCGCTGCTATGTGTTGTGTCTCGAATTTGATTCATCTAATTATATTGCAGATGTGAGCAAATTAACGAGTTTAACAAGGAGGTCAATACATTATATTCCTACCATTCAAGCTAAGTTTAACAACTATTTTTGTTATAATTATCATTTTTAGTGCTTTACTTAAAGCAACACAAAATCAAAATATTATAACAAAAAAAACACGTTGTTCATAAAATTTATTCAATTTCTTTCTGTTTAGAAAGAAAGCGCGTTAAGTCCTTACGTGATTTAATTCTTCCCTTAAATTTCCACAAATAAAGATATTTGAAAAAGTGAGTATCCAATTGTGTATCGACTTAATATTCTGAATGTTTTCGAAACATTGATAGATTATTAATTCATGAGGGTTTTTTATGTTATGTAGAATATTTTAAAATCACTATTGTGTAAATTCCTTCGGAAAGATAAAATTTCAAAATGAGCATTCTATCCACATGTCAACTTATTCCGAAACCGTTTGCAGTTGGTTATTGTATAAATTTAACTATGTGGCTGTCACTCATTAGATCTTACATATAATTTAATTTCAGGTAACCGGCGTCGGCAATTCTTAAATCACTAAGTCTTGAAAATCGTTGGTTCAGGCCACACATTTGGCGCCAGTTTGGGACTGGATGATTTAAAAATGGCAGACCCGGCTAGCTTGAATAAAATTATATTTAAGATGTAATGATCTACAGTCACAATTTACATATATTTTAACGACGATAAATTTCCGACAGCTAGCGGTTGTCTACGTATTATTTTCTCTAATATTCTTCCATTTGTTTCAACTGCCCTTCTATTGTTCTACTTGTTTCAAATAGCTATCCTTCTATTGTTCTATTTGTTTCAAATTGTTATCCTTCTATTTTTTTTCAACTGTAAATAAGCAGTTAAAGTTATCAAAACTACTGTTAAAATAAAATATACAAACCTTTTGGTAATCGCTTAACAAACTTATTTATATCAAGACGTAAACTTATTTGAGTATTTGATAAACTTGAAAGTTCTCCACTCATGTTGTGTGTTCTTCTCGCAATATTCGCCAAAGCATCTCGGTAACTTCGCAAAATGTTTTCATTGGATTTCCGGTGATTTTCATAGAGCTTCAACGATTCATCTATTCTGTGATCTATCTGATTCAGGCGAAGTTCCATATTTTGTATCTGCAAATGACTCTTGTAAGTTTCGCCATCATTTTGGCATCGCTGCAAGGTCAGATTAGTCGTCTGCATCTCTAAAGCAAGTAATCTCTTGCTGTGTTCATTTAATTGGACAAGGATGACATTAGACCCGTTCTAAAAAGAAAGAAAAACTTAATTAATCCGTTATTTTTTTTATTTATAAAATCATAATATTTTAAATTATGATTAAAAACTTGAGTAGGCTGTGTATATATTCGAAATTACTGAAATTGTTTCTGTAAATATATTCAAAATTGTTGATAGCAGTGAACCAATCACTGCTATTTCTTAGAAAAATTAACAAGTTGTTTTTATCTGTTTTGAAACAATAAGGAATCAATATTTCAAACAGATAGTTTCTGTTTACTGTTACTTTTAAAACTGGCGAGTTCCATCCAGTAGCGTGATGTGAAAAGGAACTTTATTGTGCAAAGAATAGTTTTCACTCGTTTTTGTTTAAATGCACATCTTAAAACATAAATAAGATGAAATTTTAGCTTACCCATGGCGTCACCAAAATGTGTGTAAGTACGTAATATTTGCCCAAGCTTCTTCCCATTTCGTGGGTAATATAAAAAAGTAGCCCGTTTCCAGATATTAATAAAATATCTTATAGAAGAAATAAGAATAGTTATCTACTGAAAAGCACACTATGTTAATTGCGTAAAATTTATTATAGAAAATGCAAATTATCGCCATCAGAAATTTGAGTATTCAAATCAATTGCACCAAAAATAGATGGTTACATAATTTCATTTTAAACAAAAATAGGAAAAAATATAATACAATATATAAGGAAACTTATTGGGGAGAGCGGTATTTTGTATACATAATGTTTATCTTATATGGCTTTTATTAATCACCTAATTAATACCAGTGCGGTATACATTCCATCAAGACATCGTTTATCAAAAAGAATCCATTGCCTATTTAGCAAGCACATAAGATAGGATATCAATATTTGTCTTTTTCAATATGCTACCCATACTAATATAAATTGTTACTGGTGACTCACCAATCCTTAGGATAAAAAATAAATTCCAATTTGATATCAACATGCTTAAAGAATCAATGCTATTATTAGCAATGTCATGCATATTAAGATTAATGGCATCTACGGATCTATAGTTATTACAAAAAGCATTTGATATAAAATGAGCATGTTAAGAGAAGAAAAAGGAAATATTTACATAAAATAATATACTGAAAACAAATGCAAGAAAATTGTTATTATTTAACCATAAAGAACTTTCGTATTAAATATGTCTTATAAAAGATTTAAAATTCATTGTAATAAACTTTATCTAGCTCTGTTGATTCTGTTACATTGTTTCCACACAAATGATTACCTTCTACATTTGTACCATGGCTTTTCATTTTAAATAATGAACTAATAACATCGATATCATATTACATTTAGAAAAAATAAGTAAGATAAAAATTTTATTTACTTTTTTATGGGAAATATTATTGCAACATCGTTGAGATAACGATTTTTTTTCCGAATGTATTCTTAAGTTAATTATTTATACTTTCACAATTACTGTATAATTTAAATCTTCAAATTTGAAGATTTTCACAATTTGATACGAAAACCTATTCTTTTTTCCGAGTAATGACCGATGGCAAAATTTGAATTTAAAAAAAGTTATGACATGTTAATCAAAAGCACTTCAGACAATTTTTTAAGAATAATTTTTAATAAAAAAAATTATCTTTACAGTTTCTATTTTTAAATATTAAAATTGATATCTTTACTGATTTGTGTGTAGTTTATTGACGCAAGAGCCATATTTGGCTATACTACGCCAAATATCCTTTCCTGGAATACAACACTTGGCAATTTAAATCAAATTGTTCCAATATTCAAATCCTGCGCATAGAAGACTAGCTTAAATTATAACTTAATAATATTAATACTCAATTCAAGTGTTTGCTACGCGTTTCAATACTGATTATTCCTCTTTTCTGATTAATTAAAATGATGCATTAGTTTAATGGCATGAAAATTGATTGAGCAGGAAATATAATTCAAATTCTTGATTCAGTGAACATGATAAATTAATTCTGAAGATTACTATTTAAATCAAGTTGCATGTATGGAATTTATGCACACGGTAAATGTAGGATTAAAGAACAAACAAAATACGATCCAAGAACTTTCATAAATACCAATTACTTCAGATAGTTTCTAAGGAATTGAGTAGAATAAATAGAATTAATTTTAGATTGGCAATAAACGGACAATAAAATTTAAAATTAGGTACTAGAGTCTATGTACTTCTTAAGCATTTATCTTAATATAAATAAAAGTCACTTAGGATCAATGCTTGATATTTCTGTTTACAATTCCTTAATGTATTTGATTCAAAATTTGATGCAAAGGTTACTTTGGGGAAGACTTGTCAATGATTCCAACACAAAGGGACAGCCCGCAATCCAGTTGTGAGACACCTTTCCTTTGAAGATGCGACAGGTTCCATCCCAACAATGAATTTCACGTGTGGTCTAATGACCAGATGTGAATAACCGGTGAAAGAGATTCATCATCTCATAAGCTGGCGGTGTTTAACAATGGACGCGTTAATAGGTTGTGAGCAGCTGTTGGGAAATGCCGCTCATCGTGAATAGGATAAGGGAGCATTATAATGTAGTAGCATGAAGTAGCTACCTAATAATGACAGATTTAATTTGGAGATTTATCATGTAGACATTATTCATATTTAGTAGGAATTGATCGCACAGACATATTCAAAAGACAAATTTTCAATGGATAAAAAATTCTGCAAAAAATTAATACCTGTAAATTATTGATACTTTTCCTGTCTTCTATCCAATCGCGTTCGAGGACATCTAAAGCAGCTTGTGACTGGGCCGCGTTGAAATCCACTTTTACAACCCTCTTCCACAAATTGCTCAAATCATCTTGCAAGTTATCCAGCAATGCCGTGTATGATTTTACATCGTCCGTGACATTATTTATAAGCTCTAAACACCGTTCTTCAATCAGCTGATTTTGCTTTTGAACCTTCAAAGAAATTGCCATGCTAATATTTAATGCATTTGCAGCCTATAATAAGCAGTAGTTAAAAAGAATTAAAGTGCAATAGAATGTTGATCATTTTGATCATTATATTTCGACTTAGACACGGTTGTCAGGACTTAAAGATTCCCAAACCAATAATTAATTTTTAAATAGAATGCAAGAGATGCAATTAAAAATGCGTTTTATAATAATAAAGAAAATGATTTTTTTTGGTAAAGGTTTATTTTGTAGTCATGATGAAAAGTAATTTATATAAAAAGTACATTGATATAATCTGGAAAATAGAAATTACTATGATATATTCAAATGTATAAAAATGGTGGTCGTTAGAAGCATTTATTATATTACAATGTAAGTTGTATTCTATTAATTCCGTTGTGTCAATAATGGTTACGGTTTATTAAATTTTTTTATTAATTTGAATTCTTAAATTTTGAAAGTTCGCAGAAGTTATTATTTTACAGAAAAGTTCAGAAAAAATGCAATATTATCATAAGGTATTTGCAGATTTAAAAAATGACATTAATAAAAACTAATGCGAATTTCTTTTATTTTAAAATATCTTGCGTTTCATTTTTATTTTCTAAAAGAAGAAAAACGATTTGGAGAATAAGTTATAGAAAAAATAAAAACGAAAATTATGTAAATTTATGTAAATCATTTTTATATTTGTAAATTTAATCATATTATAAAAACATTTAGCTGACAGATACCAAAGAAAGTGAATTACATCATAATTTACTGAATTGTTTTCATTTTTAAATGAATTCTATCTATTAAAAAAGGGAAGAGATGCTCGTTTGAAAATCGAAAAGTTTCGGTTTGGAAATGTATTCTACCTAAAATACCTTGACTATGGTGACATGTTAATCTCTACTACCTGCCTTCAGAATGTTTAATTAACACAAAAAAATTAGCAAATCTAACAATCATCAAAACTGACTAGATACCACCAAACACATTGAATTATTGCTAATTTCTCGTAATATAACCTTCCCATCTTCGCATTGTATATTTATACAATGGCTATATATACAACTTAGAAGAGTCAATTTCGAGTGGTACATTTACCAGAATTTTATCAACATTCTTTTGCAAACAATTATATAAAGCACTTTATTAACAAGCTTCTAAATAAAATCTAGAAAGAAGTAAGATAATGATTGTGAATACTTAGTTTGACATTAGCACTAAAAGCATTATTTAAGCAGTGCTTTGGTGTTAAAGAAGCAGTGCTATATTCAGATATTTTTATTCCCCCCCCCCTTCTCAGTTTTACAGTTCAAATTAAGCAGAAAATTGTAATATTATAACTTTTTAAATACGTTTTGTAGACAGTTGTTATAAATAAATTAAGAGTAAATGGTATCAAGCTAATAAAATTTGTAAGTAAGACAGAAATTTCCACTAAATTAAATTGTAGCAAAATTGATTACTTTGCCTTATTTTACCACACGGGAATTAATTAACTTTTAAACGAAACCCATATCTTAGTAAAATATTTGAATGCGAGCACATTGAGAGATATATATCAAAGTCTTCCTCCTCTTTGATATATATCGCTCGTGGATCAAAAACTTGATATATTTTATGATTATACTCTTTTTGCCTTACATAATTTTATATAATTCAAATTGACATTTTTTTGCTTTTTTCGCCATATAAGAACTACAACACGTTAAGACACTTAATTAAGCTTTCCGCCATGAGCAGAATCTACATTAAAATATTTTTTTACGACATGCAGACAAAATTAAATATTGCAGAAATAATCATAATCCAGATCCTGATTATTTCCGCATTATTTAAGTTTGTATTTTAATGCGGATGTATTTTTCCCCTATAAAGACTATTTATTGGTATAATAAAATATTTAATCGCTACAACATGTTGAGATTACTTAATTAAGCTTAATTAATTTAATAGAACCAGCTTTATAGATTTTTCATCTTTAATATTATTTTAATTCATTGTAATCTTGAAATGATTGAATTTTTCTTAAAAAAATTGTACACTCCTTTAAAATAAGATGTTTTAGATCTTTTCATTTAGGTACTAACTATTCAATTGAAAAACATTTAAACATATGATCATAGTTGAAAACGTTTTCCGCTATCAGGGATGTCAAAAGAAAAACAGTCATAAGTACATCGCCATATATAATTTGATAAATGTAACCGCTTGTTTCTTGAGTGAAAGTCAAATACTTTGTCAGTCGGCGCTAAATATCTAAAGGTAACTTTTCACACAGGATCCTAGATCTCTACGGAAAATCATATGGTCTAATAAAAAGGCCTCCATAAAGGAAAAAATAAGTGTTTAAAAAAATAAGTGTTCTAGCATGCTAATTATCTCCCTCGCATAATGAAAATTTGAAAAAAATAATAAAAAAATATTTATTAATAATAATAAATAATAAAATTCACAAATTCATTTCACTTTAATATATTTAAACAAAATATAGTTCTAAATAACCACTGTTAGTTATCTTGTAAAAAAATTGAATGACAAACGATCTACTGATCAATCTGAAATCCAAATATGAAAATATGAATCCAAAATTAATCCAAATATGAAACAAATTTTTTAAAAACTCTTAAATTTTGGATAATTCTATGAATGAAAACGCTACTTCTGTAATTATTATTTTACTGAACTTGTCAAAATGATTTGAAACATTTATTTTATATACAAATGCAAGTTATATTCAAAGAATTTGTAATTATTTTGTTCCTTTATTATTATAAACTATTATCTTTAATCGCTTCTTTTCATATTTTCACTATCATTTATCTTCGCAAAAATGAATTACAAGTTTTTCATGCATTAATTCCTCTTAAAAAGGAAGAGAAAGGTGTTTAAAACTACTAAAAGTAACAAGGTGAAACCCATGTCCTGCGAATAATTAAAAATCTGAGATAATTCATTTTATAGAAGAAAATACTACCAAATGCATTTGTCTGGAGAGACTTAAAATTTTTTCATTGGCTTCAGTTCCAATGATATTCTTCGAAATTGTTGCAGCTTTCCCAATTTCTCTCTGGGAATCTCCTGTAGAGTGGACATCATTTTTTGAGGTAACTGAAAAAAATATATAGATATGAAAAAACATATCTATCCATCTGTTTATTTTTTAAGTTAATACTTATTAACTGAAAAATCATTTGCTGAAATCTCGTTTACTTAATACAATCACGGTACCACAGCTCCAAATCATCAGAATTTCTTGGTTATTTGAAACTTCAGACAAATATCAAGATGGAGATATAGGTTATCTTTCCCTATTACATTTTAAAATCACACCATATTTCCTTTTTTAGAGTACATGTAGCTTCTATATATTTTGATATCGATGTAAATTTATTAAAAATAAAAAATTATTATTATATTGATAACAATGATAAAAAGGAAATTTTGACAATCTCGTGAGTATTAGAATATTAAATGAATGAGCATGATTATTTATAATATAAATAATCGCCAGAAATGCTCTTCTTGAAAATCCCTGCATTTCCTTTAAAAAAAGAGTCTAATTCCCTTCCCCGTCAAGAGTTTATAGACCTTGAGTAAGGTAGTGAAAGCTTTGCGCAGCATTGTTGAACAATAGTTATGAATTATACATCTCACATGAATGACATGACAGGAATCTCACACTTTTGAAGGAATCTTTCGAAACAATATGTATGTTAGACGGCTTTTTTTCCCTATTGAAACTGGTTTAACACAGAACTACACATGTAATCACAAGAACCGAATTTCATTAATTTATGTCATTGCATTTATGAATTATGGTATTTATATACATGTGAAAGCACAGGCCGACAGAGGGCCAATCATTTGACAGATATGGTTCGAGTTTTGAAAAGAATAAATTTACATATTAAACCAGGGAGTTGAATTTTACTTATACAGACCTATACGTTTTGTGGACATCATATTACTTTGTATTTAAACTACTAGACAGGTAGACTTCATTACAATGGATTTCATTCAAACTTTGATAGAAATGTCCAAATTTGGTTTCAAGTCTCTGTACAAAGTTTTATCCTTCAAGATCAAAGCGTGTTTTGAATTATGATGTTCTGAGATAGACAGACTTAATTCCAAAAACATTCAAATTCAGAGATATGAAAAAACGTGGAAATTCGTCTAAATCTGAAATTCAAAATCTCAAGTTTTTAAACAATACTAGATATTTCGTACATACAAAAGATGATCTCTTTAACAAACTTATTATAATTAGAGTAATTTTTCCACTGTCTATCATAAATTTTTTCATGTTTATGATTTTTTCTCTTTTTGCCGGATTGCTAAAAACTCTTTCTTACTTAAAAACTTATTAAATTATTCTGAAAGTTCCTGGCAAGAGTTAAAGATGCATAAGGTTTTTCGCGTAATAGAGGAGTTTACTGTCTTTCCTACAAGTACGAAAGATTAAAACAGTGAAAGAAAAAGGAAATGGACCAGCACCTATGACAAACATGATATCTTCACGAATCCAAGAAAATAATTATTGTATTTTGGTATTTTGAGGGCTTCAGGTGTAGAATGGGCTCCGATTGAATTATGAATGTAAATTTATTCATGTATATATATTTTTTTTCTTGATGCAGGATGTTTAAGAGCTCTTTTATACTACATACCGTCTAAATGAGGATGAAGGTTCTCTTAGGTACCGAGAATGAGTCAACCTTATTTATTCTCGTCTATATTTTTCTTTTTATGACAAACATTAATTCATCACGTAGCCAAGACTTTGGCTTTTCTTTAACTATTTTCAGCGCCTTAAGTACGAAGTTTTCTTGGTTTCAATTCTCTGAACGAATTTGCAGTTTACTTTTAAAAAAATAGACATTAATGAAGTTAATAAAGAGCTGATCTAAAACCAATAATTGAAAGCCCCTTGATTATAAACCAAAGCAAGATTGTGTGCGTGCGTGTGTGTGTGTGTGTGTGTGTGTGGTGTGTGTGTGTGTGTGTGTGTGTGTGTGTGTGTGCGTGCGTGCGTGCGTGCTTGCGTAAATAGGATTTTAGTTATTTTAACATGTTTTCATACATCAGAGAATAAGGAGAAAAAATATATTTAATCATTTCACTCAATTCTTTCGAAAATGGAAACCGCTTAATGACAGTGAAGCAATGGTGGAAGGTGGTCACCACGGTAGGTTTCCATGTTACAAAAGTTTATCCATCAGTTAAGCATGGTCAGATGGCATCTGCACGTTATGATGTTATTTATTCTTCAGTGTATGATATTATTCATTTGTCATCCCCATCGCAACTCACTTTTAAGAAGTGGTATAAACACAATAATGTTTTTAACCGTCCCTTAGAATATCCATACTTAGGCATCCATTCTTTCCTAGTCTCTCACCTTAGACGCTGCATTATTAAAGCAGGAATCGAAAGCTCCTGTGCTTGAAATTTGGTTCTCCTGCTAGTAGCAGTATTTGTAAGGTCTAATTCCCACTTATTCAATGAGGTTTATCTTTACAAAATTATATGCAAGCATTGCCAAAATTAAATAAAGCTATTGTTTAACGTGAATGTAATGTTTCGAAGAGGATGAGATAAGCCTTTGTTTCATCGTCAGTTTCTAGTCAGTCCCCTAAAGGTCCCCATGACCAAATACTCATGATAAATGTAAATTCATATTTATTTGTTACATAGTTGAAGTTGAAAGGCAGTTTGACTAGCTTTTCTGGAGAAATTCTAAAAAGTATGTAAATCCAAAACTATCTGGATATTTTTGGTGAAGCAGTATTTAAAAAGAACATTTGTTAACCAATTAAAAACTATAAATTTATGGGAACAAAAATACTTTGTTGTTGACTAAGGAATATTCCTTGGATTATACAATTCCCTAATTGTATTGAAACAATTGTCGAGATAAAGGAGCAACTCCGTTCATACCATTGTTCTCCTAAAATATCATTCCAATAAATGTTTCGAAATAGATATGAGAATCAAACGGCTGTAAATAGAATGAGGGACTGCTTCCCATAAAAAATACCTTTTGCACAGAATGGCAAGCGTATCGATTTTCTTAATGCAAAAGATCTGCATATCTATTATCATTGATATCAATTTATATGCAATTTATAGATGTGCATTTGCAGCACAATTATGATATAAATTATTAATAGCAATCCTTTCAAAATAACCCATATAATATATTTTATAGTTTCAGGAGATTTACGGGAAAAAAATAACTATAACATTTACCTGCAGGAAAAAGGGATTCACCAAGAAGATCTCCGGAACCTTCTTCCGACCAGGGGTTTACAGTGCTCTAAATACAAAATAAATTTACTCCTTAATTTAAAAAAACTAAATTAAAACTTTATTCTTTTACAATGTTTACAATTATATAGGGATATTTATAACTTTCGTGAGAATAGTCTTCCATTAAGTATTCGTTATGTATTCATCCAAATGAAACTGATGCATTGATTTAATAATTGACATTGATTTATATTATGTAGTTTAATTAATGTTAAAACCCTTTTTATGTTTAACGAATGCTATTTACTTTATATTATTATGAATACAAGTTGACAAATCACATTTAAAGTTATCTTCACTATGTTCTCATAGTTTATGACAAAAATGCAAAATATTTGATCTACAATTTCTTGAATTATGTATTTGATGAACGATTAAGATTAAATTTTATCTAAGTAATATTCCATATGGATTAATTTGCATCAATCAATAAATTCGATTTTTAAAAAATTTATGAGAAATTATATAAGTATATATGATAATTTCTATTTTATTAAAAATTATTTATAAAAACTCATGAACGATTTAAGTATACTCACCACTACTATAGGTTTGTCTTCGTTTCCTTCTGATCCAATTTTAGTCAATACCTGAAAAATACATTATTCTAATTCATTGAAAATTATTTATTTTCTCAGAACAAGTACATTTCAAATCATTCAATGAAAAGTGAATTGATAATTTTATCATTTATAAGTAGATACTTTAAAATCAAGGTTTTTAAAAAAGAAATGAGTCAAATACGATAATAGAAATGAAAGCCGAAAAGTCAAGGTTTTTCGTTTATCTTCTTATTCAATTCATTGCCATTCAATTCATTTTTCCATGCCATAGAATTTCAATCAGCATCATTCTAAAAAAATTATCAAAAGTCATTGCAATCAAGTTGATAATCAAACAGTCAAACACACAAAGTCAAGCTGCAGACCCGATTAATATTACTGATTAGTTATGCAACCAATCACTTTATTAATAGATTAGATTATTTATAAAATCTAGTTAGTTACGCAACCAACTAGATTAGTTATGTAAGTAGTTATGAAATTAGCTATGCAGCCAATATTCTATTATTGATTAGTTTATTTAAAACTCATTAGAAGGTGAGTTGCTAGTCTTTCTATAAATAATTCTCTGAAGAATTGGGATTTTGTATTTTGACATCTTGTTCTCGCATTGAAGACGAAGAGATAGCGCAAAGGTATAAGAAAAGCGTCTATTTACTTTCAGGATAAAAATATATCATTCAAATAACATATCTATATGTTTTTATTAATCATATAGTTAAATTGCAGTTTAGAAGATGTGCCCCACTTTTTTCATAAATAAACCTAGAATCTCATGTACCACATATTTTTACTGTTGATTGCGTTTCTCTTTTTTCTTTCAGTTGTCATAGACCGAAGAATACTTAATCTTATTTGTCGCTACTAATAATAAAAATGACTGTTTGTGTGTGTGTATTGGCTCTCTTTAGACCAGATTGCTTAGTCTATATTTAAAAACTCTGACACATTTATACTTTCTAAGGAGGAAATGGGCATCCCCAGAGTGATTTTTTTTATTTGGAATTTAACAAATAACATACTAAGGAGAATTTCCTCGATAATTTTTAAAAATATTATTGCACACCTTTTGCACAGATTGACATCATTTCAAAATTTTAAGAAAATCATCTTTTTGATGATATTAATTTAACAGTCGTGCAAACTTTTCTTAGATTTCTGCATTTTTTAAATACTTAATTGCTTAATTTTTAATAATATACAATATGTCGTCATGAAACTGAAAGCGTTTTCGTGGTTTCATGAAGTTCGATCCCATGATTTTCTGCCATTATTGGAAGCCAGTGAAAATGTATTCTGTTTAATATCTGTTCCGATTACAAGACAAATAAAAATAAGGTTACAATATCAAGAAATTCAGGAAAAAAGGGTACATAATATTTCGCTTTTTAATGACGCTATGATTCTATGATACTGATTTCATTAGAAAGGTTCATGTACATAAAAAAAGTTACAAAATAATTAAGATAATACAGCCTTATTGTCAGGAAATTTGGAATGATCATATGAAGTTATATCTAAATGATTCATCTGAAATGATATACAGCTATAATCTATTTATTTCTGTTTACTAATTACAATTATCTGCCGGTGTCCTGGCATAGGGAAGCAAGTCTTCTACGTGATGTTGGCATTCCGGGTTCGTGATGCCAGTTCAGGCATGTGTTCTATCTGTGAGGTGTGTGAATGTGGCCTTCTGGGTTGTGCAAGGGAATGTGATGCATGAAGTATCCAAATCATATTCTTGGCCCTATATTAGCGCTACTGAAAAAATAAGAGACACTCCCTCGACTTAAATTGTTGATAGATCTATCAGCGGGCTTGTAAAATACCATAAATCACAATACACAACAGTTATATATTTTATAATATCGATTTACTTATGGGGTTTTTAAAAAAAAAAATTTGAATTTTGAATTTTTTTTTTTTTTTTTTTTTTTTTTTTTTGCATAATTTACAGCAATATTGTTACCCTGAAATTCTAATCGTTTTCATAGTTTTTTCATGGAATATTTAATTGCCTGCTTCCCTTCCATCAAAAAAAGAACAATTGTATTTAATATATCAGTAATAATAGAAATAATAGAAAATAATACATTCTGACATAATAGAAAAAGAGAAGTTAGCTGAACTGATAGTTACATTTTTAATAGTACTATGATGTCATGAGGTCCATTAGAAAGATTCATATACACAACGGATAAAACACATGTAAGATAATTAAAATAATGCAACTTTGATGTTTGAGAATTTGGCAATATCATGGATATTCAAACAATATGACTCAAATTAAATATAATCAATTTTCCCGGTGGACCAACTAGTCTCAAAGGTGACTTGAGAGAAATAAGATATTTTTAAATCCTTTTAAATCTTCAAAAGAATTTTGTTACATAAATAATTATTAAAATTTATGTGATTTTAAAATGGAATAAATTTCAATTTAAATGAAATTGCATAACGCATTTGCAATACACAGTTACATATTATGAATAATCTGATATGGATCAGTTTTGTAGTAAAATGTGAGAAAAGGGAAAAGTTCAAAAGCTGAATTAATAACAATGTTGATTCCTATAAAAAATCGTCATCAAAGTTTAATAACACATATTTATTTTCTTGTTGTACCTCTTTGTGAAGGTAATTCCTTTCTTCGTATGATTTTCTACCAAAATTTTATGACTGATTAATGGAAATCTATAAATAGATAGAAATTCCATTCTCTTATACAATCTGATTCCTTTCCTTTTGACAATTCCTCTCATTATTAAAATTCTCTCTCTCTCTCTCTCTTTTAAGGAATTTAATATCTAAGATATCTCCAAACATACACGTAAATTCGTAGATTAATGCTTCGTAGTGTAACTCGATGTCATCTCCCGAATATTTTCTACTAGATAGAATGCATTCCATCCACAGAAAGGAATTTTCTGGAAACATTCTTTCGTCCAATCTTTTCTAGTATTCGTAAATCATAATCCAAATATTTCTCTTGAGTTCTTTCATATTATGGTGAATGTAACTTCTTTGATTTCCGCTGGAAAAATCTATAAACTTACTACGTGCTTCTAATCAAATAAATTCTTTAAGTCATGAGAAGGAATTTTAAAAGATATTTTCGAAATATATAAACCAGGAGAAAATTCGTAATAGTGTTTTCTTTAATAATATTTCATAATTACGATTAGGTATTAAGATATTAGGTATTGTTTAGAAACAGCTTCAAGAAGAAATTCGAAAATTAATTCAACATTCTTTTCTCCACTTGATAGATAGTAATTTTTTTTTCTAAATTTGCTACGTGCTTCTAATCAAACTCGTTCTTTTATAAGACACCAAAGACTTTTAAAGGAAAGTTTGAAATATATATATTTATATTTTCTGTATTAATATTTCCTAAGCACGATTACTAAGTTATTAGGTACATAGAAATAATTTCTAGAAATTTGAAAATTAATTCAAAATACTTTTTTCCAGCTGGGTAGAGAACTGATTATCTCTATAATTTTGTAAGTTTTACGTCTTTATTGTACTTCTTGTATTGATAAAAATTCGTGTTGTACCCTTTCGAGTGCCAGACCGCCGATTTATTATTAATTTCATAAGATACCGAAATGTTATTTTCTAAGTGCAATGAATTGTTCTAAGAAATTGTTGGAAATAAATTGCTCTATGAAATATTCATCAACCTTATTTCATTTTGAATTACTTTTTTTAAATGAATTTTATAGATTTTAATGTTGTAGTACTTTTTTTCATTTTGCTTTGTTTTGAAATTGGTAAAATTACAAACGAGAATCATTTCTGAACACAAAGTTTTTTAAGTGTTTTCGTGATTTTGAACTTTTTTTATAAATTCTGTATTAGGAATTCGGAGAAGCATGAAACTAATGCATGAATTTCCTGTTTATAATTACACAAAAAATGTTGAGCACTTTATTGCTCAATCAAATCTTTATCCTTTAATCGAATCTGAATCAAACGTACAACTGCATAAAGAAGATATAATGTAAGCCATCTCTTAGTTCAATTAATTTCAAACGATATCAAAACAAATGAAATGTTTGCTACAAATGCTTAGGAATTAAATAATGTTTATTCAATTAAATAAACTCAAAAGCAATAACAATAATAATTTAGGTTTAATGTTCAAAGACAGTAGTTCTCATTTTAATTTTAATATTGGCAAAAGCACTCGAATGAAGAACATGGTGGAACAAAGAAATTGTTTGAATTTCATCATAGATTACAATTTAAAACATTTTTATAAATTGTATATCATATAAAAATTTAAAAAAAAACATTTAAAATTAAAGGAAAACTTCATTAGAAATACAGTTGATATCATTAGAAAAATAATAGTCTAAGTACAAAACCCACTTTTGTAGGATAATTTTTGAAAGATGTAACTGAAAAACGCCCCAAATTTATTTATTTTTTATTTGGCATATTTTCTATAACATAATTCAAATTTCATCATCGAACAAAAATTATTGATTTGTAAATTGTTTTGTATTTATACTATTATTTTTCTAATGATATCAACTGT
>JAPMOQ010029355.1:2287541-2313615 GCA_026543055.1 Argiope trifasciata | reverse complement strand
TATATATATCTACATATAAAGAGAGAGAGAGATTTCAAAAATGTATTGCTAATTTTTACTCTTAAAATAAAAACATTTTACATTTTTATTCTTTTATAGCGAACCGTGTGAGTGCATATTTAAACCATGACTTAGAGAATTTTCTAGAATAAAATCGTACTTTCGATAAAACTTGCTACGGAAAAGAAATAAATTTGCAATTCTTGTTTAAATAAATTAGCAAAATTTCAATAAGAAAAAAAAAGTTTATTTCAAATCAATAGGTAACAATTTTAACAAACAACATAATACAAAATTTGTATCGATACTTAGTACAATCACTCATAAATTTTAATTAAAACACAATTATTTCTACATTTTTTGTTAAGTATATTTTTACAATAAATACTGTAAGAATTTCAATTAAAATAATTTTAAAGAAATTTAAGCAAAAGTTTTTGATGCATTATACTATTTCCTTTTTTAATAAATATATTATTTAAATTTTTCTTATTTCACTTATTTATTCGGAAGCACTTAAAAATTTAAGCTATTTACTGATGTTGTTTGCAGAACATAATTCAACACCATGTTCATAAAACAACGCCATTTGCGACTAAATACTTTTTCTCTGAAGTAACTGATAAATTTTATTTCATATTCTTGATTTGATTCGAAGAAACAGTAGTTCATTAGAGAAACTTAAAACACTCTTCTATGAAATTGCTACAGAATATTTCTAGTCTTCCGGGGTAAGTATCTTCTTTTCAATATCTCCTGGGAATAATCTCATTAAATTTATTTCATAAGATTTTGCGAAACAATTCTAAAGATTAAATATTTTTTCAGATAGATAAAATAAAACCATAGGAAACTAAGAATGATAAGCCTAAGAATTTCTTACACCTTTTAAATAATTATTATTGTTTACAATAAAATTGAACAAAAGTTAATCCAATTATATTCTTTCCAATCCCTTTTCTTTGTATCTGTCGTTTTCTTTTGAACAGAATAACGTAATTAAAAGAACCAGTCGACTTAATGGATTCGTCTAATTTTCTCGATAATCTAATTTCTTTTATTTAATCAAATCTTAGTTTAGAAATGCTTAGAGTTAATTGTTTTCAATTTTGAATTCACGTAATCTTTAGAGGCTTAAAATATAATCATTCTTAGACAACACACTTTTATGAATTGAAAAATTTATTTTCTAATATTTTAAATCGTCGGAAACTATTTTGTTTATCACAAAATTAGAGTATTTTAAAAGTAAAATTAGTCTTCAATATATTCGAGTGAAAAATTAATATCCGAAATATTCATTTTTTACAAAAGAATTAAAATAACTTCCCTGTTTTAATATTCAGAAAGAAATATTTATGTGCAGGAAAGGATCCCCTTAGCAAAGGGAAGAATGGGGCATTTCCATGCAATGAGTAATTCCAGTACAGCTTTTTTTAGTAAAAAGAGCGCGAAGTGATACCGGACCACCTGCCAACATTATGAATGTGTGTTAAAATAAGTTATCGCACTTTCTAATTTCTAATTTCCACAACAGAATTCTCAAACATTGAAAGAATCTATTTTTTCCTCATAATTTCAGGTCCCCAGTTTTTAAAATAAAAATTTTTCTAAGTAATAAAACTACTTCCTTCGGCAAATATTGTAACTTCGGAATAAACTGTTTGGAATAATTTCACACCTTGTGAGAAATGGTGAGCGATATCAACCCCATATCAAAGTATGTTGTATAATTAGTACTGAAAATCCTTTACATAATGTGTATCTTATTTATTTACGACTTGTTTCGAAATTATGTAGTACCAAGTTATAGTAACTAAGCCGAGAGCTAACTCGGGATTTCTATCAGAATAAATAGAGAAATGAACTCATTACCGGTTTTCAAAACTAAAATTTAGATAATATTGAAAGAACAATTTTTTCTGACGTTAGACGCAATTTCTTAAGATTCTAAAACACAGAACTGTTTTGTTCTAACCTTAATATTTCCCCTTGCCTTTGAATTGACTGATAAAAAGGCTTCTTCTATACTGCAGATCCGTTTTTCGTTTAATTTTTACTTTTCAAAAATTACTCCTAAATGTTTGATTTAGTTTTCTACTTCATTTTTTCTCAAATCAGTGACAGGGTTTATGATTGTCGGATTGGGCTGTTTTTTAATGATATGCATCCCTTTTGAAAATCCCATTTTAATAAATCAGATAATTTCAAAGTAACTACATAATTTACGAATTACGAATTAAATCAATTATTTTTATTCGTAATAATACTGCGCGCCAATTTTCCTGAAAAGCAGAATTATCCCACTTAGAAATTTATTTATAAAATAAGTGTTATTTCAATTAAAAAAGGATAGATTACTTTAAAAAATTAGTTTATTTTAATATTAAATCTCAGGTTTGAGAATATGTGCCGATGCAGGTGGTTTTCATTTCTACGAAAAAGGAATTTTACTTTAAGCACTAGAAGCCTATAGTTATGTGGAAAACGGTTTTTTATGATTTCCTATAACACTCTAATAAAAACTAGAAATTAGAAAGGGAAAAGGCTTCTTCTAATTCATGTATATCCAACCATGTATCTTTTAACACATTCCATGTACGTAAATAATTCAAGACCATTTCTCGCGCTTTTTTTTATCGATAACAGATGTGTGCAGAATCGCCCACTACGGGGAATTCCCAATTTCAAACTACGAATATTGTATTTATAACAGTATGAAAGGATTAGATCCAATTCTTCTAATTCATTGCGTCAAATAAAACCACAGTAAAATTGACTTAATTTGCTAATTTGTATCTTCTACTATCTCGTTGGATAGTGGTAAAGTAAATTAATTTTTTGTATGATAATTTTTCATAAGTTATTGCTTGTTCACTTGAGTTAATGTGTGGTTTTTTCAATTATGGGCAAATTCCCTTAAAAAATATTTTGCTCTTTGCTTTGAAAGAAATTAAGAAATTTCTTGGATGAAGTTATTTAACTTTTAGTCACGTGATTTAAGATTCGGAGAGTTATTAATAAAATGTAGTTGTACTATTTATTTTAATTCGTCTTTGAAACTTTATAACAAATTCTATAAAGTTTGTCAAATTTTAATATAAATAAAAATTAGCGTGGCTATGTAAGTTTCACATATCATGTTAAAGAAATGAGAAGAATTCAACCGAACTTTTCGTGTCTATTATTGAAAACCAGAAAAAAACATCAACTTTTTAAAAGTCCAGTAAAATATTCAACTAAGTTGAAATTAATTAAAATTTTATCGTTTTTTTTAACTAAAGCAAATTATCTTTCAAGAACTAATTTTAAATCATCTTAAAATCAAAACATTAAATTTTTCAATGGTATATTTTTATTTCCTTGTAATGTTTATTTTAATTTTATTCGGCATTTACCGATTTTATAAGTGAGTATATGGAAACAATTTTGAAATAAAATATCGTCGGACTTTTTTCATCATTCGGTTCAATTGATATTCTTATATAAAATAAATATCATTTCAGATGATAAAAAGATTTTAAGTATTATAAAATAATTTAACGGAAAGTAATTTTTGCATTACAAAATTTTAATTCCGAGCACGAAAGCATTTTAATTCCGAGTTAGTTAAATTCCTTTTTTGTTCTCGAATATATATCAATTAGTATTAAATAATATTAGAAGGGAAAAAACCTGATTATAACAGACGAAAGCTCTTACTTTTTAGATATATTTTACCGCATGTTACTCATTCCTCTAGATATTATGATAAAATGATGAAGATTTTTTTTAAATGCAAAAAATTTTGTAACTATTATCAATTAATAACAAATATGCATTTGCTTAATACGTTGTAAAAACATTCTGAAATCTTATATCATATGTGAAACTTTTGATCGTTTTGCTCATTTCAAAGAATTTTTGAAAGCATTTTCTTAGTAACATGAACTGACAATCTCTATCTGTTTATAATTGCGTAGTACGTTTTAATTCATACTATCATTATTTCTGGTTTTCATCATTCTCTTTATAAGGCCTTTCAGGCCTTTTAACGAAATTACTGTTTGTTTGTTTTTCAATAAGTATGCAACATTATTAGAAAACTGAGTTCGTTTACTATAACTTTTCCATTTTCATTTATCAGGATTTTGAAAGAATGAGTCAGCTTAATATTAATGAAAAAAATAAAAATAATTCCCTATGATATTAAAATCGAAATATTAGTGTAAAATTTATTTTTTAAGCTAAAAATTTACTGTTCTTTCTTTATTATTAATTTTGAAAAAACTGAAATCGAATTTCACTTCGCTTTCTCTTTAGTGATTTTATGAAATAGTACAATCCTAATTTCTTTCAATATTTTTTTTTATTTGAACATTATTTATTTGATAGTTACACCTATTTTACTTAACTTTTTTTGCATTAATTCAAACTCCGTATATTGCTCCATAAATGCGATCAAAAATATTCAAATATTATCAATTCTAATAGCATTTATTGATACAAAAAAGGATGCTTTAATTCATTTTAAATAAATAAATTATTAGTTTTAAAATTTAAATTCGAGGAGTTTGCGTAATAGCTTTATTTACATTTGAACATGTTTTGAAAATTTGCTACGAAAGATGTAAACCTATTCAAGCTGAATCCTATCATTAGGTCTGGAAGTAGCCTTCCGACATATATATATATGTTTCATCAAAAAGTATAAAGAAGGTGATAAATTAGTTCTGAATATGATTTAATATATAACTAATTTCTTATTACTCATGCATAAAATACTCGCATACAGACGCCTATATTTCCTTTTAATAGCAGTGCTAAAATTGATATTTTAATATGAATTTAAAAATATAAATATTACACCTTTTGTTACACAACTTTAAATTATTGCCTTTTCCTTTTTTTATCGGTAAGAAATGTATAAATTGACTAACATTTTTTTAATATTAATAATGAGTATAACCTATGATATAGGCCTGCTAATCCAGCATTAATGTAATAAATAAAATATACAAACGATTTTCCATTTCCACTCACCAGCTGAGAAATATTTCTTTGTTCTTCCTCGATCACTTCCACTCTCCGGCTCAGCTGTCGTAGCACCCTCCCTTCCTCCTCCTGCTTCGCCTGCAGGCTCGCCACTGCCTCCTCAAGCCACTGCCTTTGCCTCAGTTCCTCCGCTAATTCCGTAATCTCGCGACTCACTTCCTCCAGAAGTTCGAAAATCCCTTCCGACGCCACTGGTTGAGAAGAAGGGGAATCGCGTTCTCCACGCGCCGACAGCCTTCTTTCGAGGGCTTCGATGCGTTCCCTGTCACGCCACTGCTCCCTTCGAAGCATCGCCACTTGGCCCCGCAGTACCTCCCTGGCCCGCTGGGCTCTGCACTGGAGGGTGGCCAGCACAAGCACCACGGCTATCGACTGTACTATCCAAGACATCTTGTGTCTGCAAGGAATGAAAGGAGATTAAGATCGTCTGGAATCGGTAGGGGGGGTTGAGCGCGCGCAAACGATTTGAAGAGGGGGACGAAGGGTTGCCTGCCTTCTCTGATATCGTTCACTCCACCACATTTCAACACTCCCCTCGCCCTTTGTTTGGAATTCATCGCCAATGACAGAGCGAGAGATAGGGTAGTGAGTAATTAGAAAACGATTTAAGCGATCCGGAGTGTTCAACTTTCGCGTAAACAGAGCCATTCCATTTAATTTGCCGAATGTTTTTGATCCGAATTATTAAATAATGGTAATAATTAATTAGTTATTTGAATTAATCGATTTATGTTATCGCCTAAGATAATTATGCAGCTTTAATTTATACACATCACTCCGATTTTAGTGTAAAGTGTTTGAGAAAAGGTTTTGTTGCCATAAACAATATTTTGAAAGTATTATACACTGGGGGTTACATCTTTCAGTATGTTATCTTAATAATTAACCTTTTACACTAGAAGAAGTCAATCGATGCAAACTTATTCACCTAATACAAATAATTGTTGTTTGTTCCGAAAAATAAATATATAGCATTGTTTTTAGTTGAATTTCCCCCAAAAAGTTAATTTACATCTTTTTACTGTTCTTTAAGTATTTTTCACTATCAAAATTGAAAAATAAATAATTATAACGTCAAAATGATGCTTTGTATTGAATGGCGATCATGAGATACCTCGCGAGTGCAAAGGGTGAAATTATAAAAAAATTCTTGGGTTTTTCGTTGTTGTTTTGTCTTTTTTGTGCGTGTGGACTTTTAATTATTTATTTATATTATCATTATTTTGTTCTTTTTCGTCTTGTTTTTACGGACTTTTATTTTTATTTCCCGACTAAAATTATTTATAATCTGTGGTTAAAAATATTTGGACTCATAACAACAATTAGTTTTTAATGCTTTTAGAGCACCGCCTATCTCTTTTACAAAATTACTGTCCGGAGATAGTTTCATTTTTATTTTTAAAAATTATTACTTTTTAAAAATATTCGAATAGAAACATTAAAATAAATACTTAATGTCAAATATTTTTATAGTGTATCACTTTTACAAATTATAGTACGTAGGCAATCTTATTTTAGTAAAATGAAATAAATAGTATTTTTAAAAACTTTTGAAGAAAAGCATTAAATTTTTTTAAATGCTTAACGTTTTCAACATTTTTATAGCTTATCACTTTTACAAAATTAAAACTGGTAGATAGTTTTACTTTTATTAAAAAAATAATAATAATAATTTTAAAAGTATTTTTGAACATAATATTAAAATAAAAAAAATATTTAATACTTTCTAATATTTTTACTATAGTTAATTAAATAAAACAAAAAAAAACTCAATATAAGTTCATGGTCTTGGTAACACTATTTTATTTGTCTGATAATAAATTGTTCACAAAAATTTTCAATTTGAAATCTTCTATTTTGGTGTAGAACAATGCACCATCAACCCTAAAAAGAAATTGGAACAATAGATTAAAAAAGGAAATACCTCCTTCCCCAAATATTTGAAATTCATGAGGGAGCTGCCTTTTCCATGAAAAGTGAATTGTTTTATTGGCCTTCAGTACTGACTGAAAAGAATCTTAGGTAGAAACTTAGCTGAAAAAAAAAGACTTAAGAAGTTCTTTTGGAGGATATTTCATGTGGTTGTTGTTTCCCCTCATCAGATATTTCTTAGATTTGTTTCCTTCTTCCAACTCTCACATTTTTTTTCGGAATTTTCTAACAAATTAAATGAAGATTTAAAAACATTATTTTCAAACTATATCCATAAAAAGTTATATTAAAACTATCTCTATGAAAAAATTATATTCAAACTATATCCATACATAGTCATGAAAAAATCAATCACTAAACAAATTTGTTTAGATAAGTTTTCAAACTTTATTTTCATGCACAGCGTTATATTATTTGAAAGATGAATTAATTAAATAAGTTAGTTTAATTAATATATTAACTAATACAAAAGCAATATTTATCGTCACTGTCACTTTCAAATAATTTAATATTTAGCACTATATATAGTATTTGAAACAATAACTTTAAAGAGAAAAATAATTTTACTTTCCAAATTGGGATTGACTGCAGTTTTAAACATTGATTTTTAACTAACTTCCAATTATCTAAATTTCAAGCATTAGATAAAAACAAAACTAAAATAAAAACCAGTTATAACTTATATTCAACTCCATTTAAAAAATTTGATAAAACAATCTTACCTTTTCATATGCAACTGGCTCACTTGACTAAATAAACATCATTCGGTTTGAGCCCCTTATATTCATATTATTAAGTCTATTATCAGTTTAGAAAGTATTTAAATGCATAAATATCATAAACAAAGCATCGTGTCATATTTTAAAGCCTAATTTACCAAATATTCAATGACCTCCTACAACAATACTACATATTTTCTATGCATGAAACAGCCAAAATCTGAGCTTATCGCATTTCTAAAACCAAAAACATAGCAAGATGCGATAGTTGATAACAGAATCGCTGTTTTGGGGCCGAACTGAGTTGATATTTTAGGTTCAAAGTCTGGTTATTTGCTCATTTACTAAGACCAGACGATATTCGCTCATCGAAGGAATATGAATCTGCTTCTAAATACTATTTCAATCTTTTATCAAGATAAACTAGAAAAGAAAAAAATAACGTATAGTTCAAGGTTATATTTGCTCTTTTCATAATAAAATTAATGAAGCCGAGGAAATATTGTTGAGTCGTTGATCTATCAACTTCTAATATGCTAATTAACTTTGTTAACACGTTTGAAAGGATTTTAAGGATACTTGAAATATTATATCAAATAAATAATGCTTTAAAAATAAAATAAGGATCCATAATTATGAGGGATATCATTTTAATATATCTGAATTCTACAAAAATAAAAGAGAAAATATAGAAACTGAAGACCAAATAAAAACATTTTAAAAAATATAAGTGATTTTAATTCCAAATGCAAAACTGAGTTTGATAATTGATCATAGTTAAGAAAAACATGAGATTCAAGAAAGCTATCTACTAAAAAATATTCTTCTAAATTATTGTTTTTTTATATATTTTTTAAACACCCAGTTATTGTTTAAAATTTGATTTTAACTTTTTTTTAAGTTGAATCATTTGAAATGTGTTTGACAAAGTTTTCAATGCATTGTTGAAAAGTTAAAAGCTGATATGATAATAAATGTAATGAAATAATTGATGATGTTCTGCAAAAAGTCTTTTTGCTTTCAGATATGTTTTAATTTCTAAAAAACATTTCATAAATAAATTATAATAATCTGAATTTCGAATACTTATAAGTAGCATTTTTTAACTAAACATTTGCTTGCATGAAACATCCTGTTTGAAGAAAGATTTTCATTATATTTCCATGGATTAAAAAAAAAACGCAAGATTTTATAGTTAGATTATATATATCCGTTTTTAAATTTATTATAACTAATTGGGTTCTTAATTTCGAAATTATTAGATTAATAAAGATTTGCTACGACATTTTATAACTTAAAAATTCTATCTGGCATCAACAAAAATGGAAGCATATGCTAAATTCTTTGTATTCTTACTTGTCTTATAAAGTAATTATATAGAGCAATTTTTTATTAAAAATTGCATATTATTTTGGCATTCTTGGTAGTAAAATAAACTCTGCCATTTAAAAACCTTCTTTTCTAGTGTTTTAGTCCAAATTTAAAAGCGATGGTACTAACATTGTGCAAAGAATTGCCGAAACTATATCGTATCAAAATAAAGAAATGCAATGACTAAAAACAAAATATTGAATAAAATTGCAACAAATTTTTAAAATATTATGTATTATCAAAACTAGTCGGATTCATACATATATCATGCTTAGATCTACATTTTAAAAGATAAAATAATAAAAAGGAAACGAAGTACCTCAGACTTTCGTTCTGGTGAGAGATAATTTGCTGTCTCCGAATTGAAAAGCTTGGCCTGAGCGTAAAGTAGCGTGTTTATAGATAACTAGCCGGATATCATGTTCACTCGCGTGTAACAATGAGTCATATTTAAAATACAAGCATCTTGCAGGTGCCGTAAAAGCATATGGTATATTGAATCACGTCGATCGACACAGGACAACAATGAGCTGAGACTGCGCGGCACTTTATGAATTTGATGTCTTATCCATGAATATTGAATTGGAAAATTAAACAAGTAGCATTTTTAAAGTATGAAGTACTTTCCTACCTTTTGAGTCATAATTAGAGCCAATATAGGGTTGTTGTTATTTTTAACTGTGTTGAAAATTTTACTGGATTTATCTTTGTATTTCTTTTAATTAAATTCATCTTGGTTTCCCAAAAAATGTCTGATTTTTTTCCCAATTTTGAATGTAATGTCCTATTTGTTGTATAGTCCAATTCACTAGTTTATATTAGAAAGTTTAAAAAGAAACTTATTTACTTCAATAAAAGAAATTCCTCTCGGCAAGTTACAAGCTAAAGGTATATTCCTTTACATATGTTACTAGTGGAAACATAAATTGTTGGTATAAGAAATGTCAATATTTGGGCTTGAAAATCACTTTTCGGTACCTAACTTCTAAGATATTGCTCTTATCGGGAAAAAATTTAAATGTGTCTTTACTGAGATGCTAATTTAGTTCATTTCTTTATTTTTCTATTTTGAATATTAAAAAAGTTGAAGCGAAATGAAAATTTCAGTCCCCCCCCCCCCAACCATTTCCTACCCTTGAACCTTAATGGATCGTTTACGAGCTCGTCCGATGTTTTACATTCCTAACAACATATACCAAGACAGCTAAAATCAAACAAAATTACTCTTGCTATCCTCTTCACAAGATAATATAGGCAAAGCATTATACGCGTGCGCGAGTGCAAACTTTTGAATGAAGGATTGTTTTCTGTTCTAAGACTATGATCGGTAAAGAACTAAAGAAATTTTCTCGAAAACTTGTCATGCGAATCATCGCAATGTCTTCCAGTAAGAATCTACCTAAAAATACTTCTAAATACGGCTAATAAGTGTATTCAGTTAAAAGAAAGTAGTGAATATGGTTCTTATTTATACCTTTTCTTCGAAATTCCAACTTATTGATAATCATTGTAATCATAAAATATTTTCCTTATGCAAGCAAAAGCCGTAACTTTTTATTGTAAGTCTTTTCAGGTATCGTATATGACCGAAAGGTCGTAAAAGTAGTGATCACTTTCGTGGAATAATGTAATCTAAGATACCAAAATCATAATTTCAGAGGTACTCATGATTTTTGAATTAATAGGAAACGTATTATCATATACTCATTCAATTGATGAAGCAAAAAAATGAGGATAAATTATTTTCCATAATTTTAAAGATGTAGTGAACACCATTCAAAAAACTTCAAACTTATTTTGCTTGTCATAAAACTAGTGAAAAATGGAATTTAACTTGATTCGTAAAACTGTAGCTAATACTCACAATTAACTGATCAAAAAACGCTTAAGGATTTTTTAACTAAACTAACGCACGGTTATTAAACTTAAAATTTAGAAAATATATATAATTAATGCTTGATACGCATTAAAGGTATGTTTTCCCACTTTAAATAAATTTTACAAATAAATATTAAATATCTAATTTTAACACTAATTAGTATATTCAATATTAATTAGTTATATTTCAATATTATTTTTAAAATCTTTAAACTTATTATTTTTAAATAAAATCGCATCTGTAGAGCTAAGTTCATAATAATTCGTTTTAAAGTAAAGTTACGATTATGCATATTTTTATTCATACGTAATTTTATTTTATCATTATTACTTTCTCATATAATTCTTTCTTGCATTTCTTGAAGTACACTTCCTATTTTTTTAACTTTTTTATTAAAGCTGCCCAAATATGTTAATGAATAAAAGCAGTCCCATCCTATACTATTTTTAATCTGAATTTTTATCAAGTGTACTTTCTGGCTGTCATCAGAGTCAGAAAGTTATCGATGTAGAATCAGTACAAGTATCGATAACTGCCGGTAGTATAAGAGCGAAAAAAGAGAATTTTATCATTTTATCGAAGCTAAGAGGTAACTTAGTTGCAGTAAAGGTTAAGGAATCTGACATTCACCATCATCAAAAATATTTCGGAGGGTTGTTTTTAAGATATAAATCGTGCTTCTAATGTTTAGAACATGTCAAATTGAAATAGAAAATCTTGTTGATACACTTCTTTGTGGTGAATTTACTGAATGTTAAAGAAAACATTGCTATTATTGAAAATTAACTAAGCATGATTGTCAGACAGAACACACAAAAAAAAATGAAATTGTCGCTGTAACATGGGCTAGAAAGCTTCTGTAAATACGGCTGTTGACCTGAAAGCGCTAAGGACAAAGCCAATATTTTTATTATAACTACCAATTATAATAACAACATCATGCAAAATATTCCCTTTAACGGTAAAAACTAATCCAATATTTGGTGAACTTCTAAGTTCGAACAGAAAAGTAGTCATAAATTAAAGACTGTTTTGTCCATAAATGTCTATTAGGCTCAAAACAAAGGCTAGTGTCTGCATCAATAAATTGAAAAAAAAATAACATAAAAAAAGTATACATTAAGTACATAAAAGATTCTCAACTTATTGGACATATATTCTATAAAGGTGGACTCTAGTTCATAAAAATATGACTAAGTAGAAAAAATAAAGTTAAAAAAAAGTAAAAGTAGAAAAAGTTTTTTAAAAATATGAAAGTAAACTGAGTATTGGAACTAAAATGAAAAAAAATTCTACTAATACAAAAACGTTGCAAAAATTATTTAATGAAACTGAAGGAAAAAATGTAATGCAACTAATGCAAAAGGTATTTAAATATTATTTTTTTAATTTATGAATTTTAAAAATTAAAAAAGAAACTAATTATAAAGTATCCTAGCATTCTAAATAGAATTATATAAATTATACAACTGAAATAAATTATTCAGAAATACAAAATAAATCAGATTTATAAAATCATGTGCTAATAAGTTAATAAAGGCTTTCTTGCCAATTTTTGCTGAATCAAGGTATCATGATTTGTGTGCCGTAAATTTTGATTGACATTGATTACAGTTTTTGATCACATTGAAAAAGTTAACTTCCAAATTAGCTTCAATTACTTCTTTAGAGCAACCATGCATTTTTTAAAAATATCTAAGAATAATAAAATCATATCTTACTGTATAAATTCAAATCAATTTCTTAGCTTCAAATAACAGTCTCTCCTCAAAATATTCAGGAATTTCAATCAAAAATCATAAATATTTGATTTTGATACAGCAGTACTTCCTTTCATAATGCATCTGATTAGAATACATAATTCTTTTCACCATTTCTAATTACATTTGGGCAGTCCAGATTTGCTCAGAAAAAAAATGACTTATTCCATTTTCATTGAAAAACTTTTTGAAATTCGTCGTCATCTTTTTGCGAATTATTAGTAATGAATATCTGATTTAAACACTAATGATTCCTCCCACCTATGTACAAATTATTCCAAACAGTTCACCTTTGACTTCTAACTAGGCTGAGCCGAAAAATTTCACCCGCGCTGAAAAAAAAGAGCATTTATTCAATGTTTTCGTTCGATTTTCGACACGGTACTGCAGCCTTACTGACAGCTGCTTCAGCGCGCGTAAATCCATCCAACTTGGACCAATGAATTTTCGAGTATTATTTGTTTATTTTCATCGCCACTTAAACAAGGCAGCGTAACTGCTTTAGCCTTGCGAATTGTGAAATTCACGCGAATGCTAAGCACCTCTCAAACCAACGAATGATGGGTCAGCTTATCATACTAGGTCAGAAAAAGAAACATGATTTTCTTTACTCTGATTTTAATTGCTCTCTTGACAGAAGCAGTTGACATAAGTAGATGGAAACAGCTCACGTTTCTAGATTAACGTATTGAGATTAATGAAATATCTCATATGACTTGATTTTCCATTATATAATTATAAATTCCATTAACGCTTTTTTAAGCACACTTTTGGGAATTGTGGTTAGAAGTGTTTTTAGATAATTAATTTATTTATTAATTTTGCTATTTATGAATGCTGAGAAAGATTTTGTCACTTTCTTCCTTTATTCTGGAACCAATAAATGTAAGAAAAAAATTGGCTTTTCTGGTGTTAATGTTAATTTTTATACTATGCTTGAAGGTGATCGAAAGTCACGAATTAATCAATATATTCTCAAATTTGCATTTTTTGCCGGAATTGAAAAAGCGTTATAAATTTTAACCCTCTCTCTGACTGCGTACTTTTTTAAAATCACTATTTAAATACGATGTTTTCAAGTAAGTTCAAATATTTTTCAAACAAATTGAACCGACACTATTAGTTATATGATAATAAAAATCTGGACAAATGGAAAAATAGGGTGCAACTTGTTGCGCCAAGGATGCCATGTCGCCAATAAAAAGGGCGGACAAAATAAACAATCACCTCTGAAAAGCAGTTATGGTTACCATTTTCTGTTTTAAAATTATGATTTTTGCTGCTAAGTATTGTAATTTTTATTTGAATCTGAGACTTATTTAATCGGTGTGTGAGATTTTTATTAAAAAATTTTTTAACCTTTGTATCACTATCGCTGTTGTATTAACAATTTTGAAGATTTTCAAACCGAGTGCGCCGGTTTGTTGTATGAAGAGCAATATTTAGAGCACGCGATGTCTTACGGTATCTGAAAAAGGCACCGGGCAGAATTTTTTAACTTTAAAAAAAAAATCTTACGGCTTCGCTAATGGCGGGAGCTGGAACCTCATAGCTTTGCTAGAATATTGAACAAAAAGTCTGGAGAAAAAGACTGTCAAGAGAGAGGGAGGGGAGAGAGTAAAAATAAAGAAAAACTTCTAAATTGAAAAGTTTCAGAAGCATTTTAAATAAACTTACGCAGAATTTTACCTCAAAAAATTGAGAGTACACCAATGAAATTTTTTGCATTATCTCGCCTAAAAATTAAGTGTCACTATTAAGTTGCATATATTTTGGCTCTTATAAAGGCCTCTAAACTTCGTGCTACAAATTCGGCTAATTTTTGGTGGTTTTGAAGACCCCATTTTTCTGCAACACTCGTTTTAAATGGGGGGGGGGTTCTTATTTTGTGATTTTAAACCACTTTTTTGAGTGTCGTCCAGAAATATTGAATGGCATTGATGTAGAGGTACCGTGGTAGTGTATGTAACTGCTGTTTACAATGAAAAATACGCCATACTTTGATTTTAGGAGCATTCTGTTTGGAGTGGTTATAAATGGAATTTCCAGCTAAACTCAAACTTTTATCACTTTCGTTTAGATTGCTGCTACCATATGGGTCATACAACTTGATACAGAAACTTTTCAAATCATAGGCAGAAGTGTTAGCCCCAAAACTGAACGAAACGCCATTAGGCAAGCTAGATTATAAAAGTCACTTTGTTAGAGAATCCATTCACGAACTTACAAATTCAGTAAAAGCATTTAAAATTTGCGAAAACTGATCAGTTGAAGACAAATAATTTTTAGAAGAAAGTTATACCTAGTGATGAAAGAAAACTCAACATTTTTGGCAGCGACAACCATCGTACTGTGTGGAGATAGTTTAATAATGCTTTGGATCCAAAAAATCAGTGGTCCTACAGTTAAACATGGGGATGAATACGGCATGATCTGACGTTGCATGGCTTCATCCGGGGTAGGAAATTTAATTTTTATAGATGACATTATAAACCATATGGTTTACGTGGATAAACTTTGATTCAATCTAAAGGATAGTGCTGAAAATTAGGGTTTAGATGGAATTTTCATCTTCCCGTAGGATAATGACTCCAAACAGAATGAGCGTAACGTCAAAATATGATCTTTTCATTGTAAACAGCACTTACACATACTACCACAGTACCCCAACATCAATACCGTTGAATATTCGTGGGTCATGCTCAAAAAAAGTTGTTCAAAATCACAAAATAGGAAACTAAACCCATTTTAAATAATTGTTGCAAGAAACTTGGTAAGTAATGCAAGTAAAATATCTTCAGATACCACCAAAAATGGATCGAATTGGTTACTACGTTGTTTAGAGGCCTTTATAAGAGCCAATAGACATGCAACTTAATAGTCACACTTTCTTTATGTGCGACATATTGCAAAAAAATTCATTGGTGTACTCTCAATTTTTTGAGGCGAAATTTGAAGTAAGTTTGTTTAAAATGTTTCTGAAACTTTTCAATTTAGAAGTTTTTCGTTGATTTTTCTTTATTTTTACTCTAAATGAAACCACTTGTTAGGCTTAAAAATAAAAACATATTTGCACTTCTCGGTGATGTGTTATTTATGTTGAAAGTCGGATTTATCAAGTAAAAGCAATGTGTACTCTCAATTTTTTGAGTTACAGTGTATATATATATATATATATATATATATATATATATATTTATATATATATATATATATATATATATATATATATATTCCACTTACACTTTATCCTTTCAACAGGGTCGAAATACTGTCTTCCATTTCATTTATCCAACATCCATTCTTGCACAGTTGCCGACATAACAAATTATCAAGGGTTAGAAGAATTACGAAAATTGCGAAGAATTTCATAGCAGTTGACTTTTAATGTAAGAATGCAAACGATTTCGGAAAATGAGGATTCTGACGATTTTTTAAAGCGCATGCAGACAGTTAAAAATTGCAAAAGAATAAATATTTCTGTTCATATTTACATAAAATTGCTTGAAAAAAACTTTTAATTGCAATAAAGAGTAAAATTAAAATTTTTAATAGATTTTCTTTTATAATTAAAATTTTTGTAAAATAGTTGTACTTCATGTACAACTCAACCACTGTAAAAATATAGTAAACAAAACAGCATTACGGTTGCTAGAAGAACGTTCTGTTGGGTTGCCATATTGGCGACAAACTCGTTCGGACACTATATTTTATTTCAACCAAAAATCTTTTATCATAAATATAACACTCTAAACTGTGAAGTACGCTGGAAAAGCAGCTAGAGTTAATAAATGTTTTTGACTGTCTCTAATTATAGTATATCAAATAATTATTGCTCTTAGTAAAAATGTTAACTAATGAACTAATGATTAATAAGTTAATTTCAAATTCTAGATTATTTTTCTTTGCGATATAATATTATGAGACCTACGAATCAACCATGATAGCCAAGGTTGTTGAGCATTTTGAAAAGGTATCTTGAATTTCTATTAGATATCCCGAACGGTTTTGATATTAAATTATTTATTAACAGCTGTTACTTTAAAAAATAAATTTAATTTTTCAGTTTATTTCTCTAACAGTTTCCATCCTTACTCTAAATAATTATGTAATATAATCTTCTAAATAGAAAAAGGTTCCTAATCTTGATTGCAAATAACTAGTGGAAGAGATAATTCTGATAAAAAAGAAGTAGAATTTTTTATGACCTATTTATTTCAAAACAGTGTCATTAATTTTTTAAGAAATTCATTTTAAAATAGAAAAAAAATGGCAGTTTCTTTCATTAAGTTGAAGCAAAAGTATTTTCTGATTCTCAAAATCGAATCAACATACAATATATGAATCTAAGAATAATGATTTATACATTGTATAATATCTTCATGCTCCTTTGTTTCCTCTCATATGATCTAAAGCCATGCAACTACCAAAGTTCTTTTTACCATTATTTAAGAATTTTATAGTTGCTTTTTTTTTCTGCTTTGCTTTAGCTTGCTCCACTTCCAATGTTTAAAGACATAGGATTAACTTTTTACTTCTTTCTGGACTATTTCTCCAATCAATGATATATTTCGGTTGAATTATATTTTTTCTTGTAAAAATTTCATAATTGCAATTTTATTGGCTTAAATTGTTGACTGCTTATACTAGTTTCTAAGTTTTTAACCGGAGATGTAACATCACAAGGGCTTATGGAAAATTTATCATCTGTTTAAGAATTGAAATTTAAAAAACTATTCATTTCAGAGCGAAGGTATGAATTAAAAAGACATATAAAATCAGCTATATAACTTAATCATAGTAGAATTAGATCAGAAGTAAATTTTTAATAAATGTTAGTTGCGAAAAGTATTTTACTTTCTTTCTTTCTTTTTTTCTTTTTTTTTAAATTTGAGTGCACTTTTTGTAAAAATTCCTCTTAAATATGTATAAAGTAGAAAAAATGTTTGGTGAATAGCTTTGAATAAAATAATAGCTTAGTTTCAGATGAATTTGAAAGTTTCGGATTAGTTTTTGAAAATTCTTTTGTTGAAAGAAACCAGACAGTCGAAAAATGATTGAAAGTACTTTTTTCATCAGTCGGAACTCGAGAAAAAAATAAAAATTATTCTCTAAAAGAGTTGTTCTACTATTTCCAATGATGTTATAATGTTCGACGTTTTAAAAAAGAAGGAGTAAAAGAAAGTATTACATTGTGAGGATTGATTCTTGAAAGACATTATAAAGTAGTCTTGCAAGCGTAATCTTCGAAAAATGAATTCAAGCTTGATAATTCAAATTTCGTTTTCAACTTCTTTTTTCTTCTGAAAATCTACCATTAGAACATCAGTTGAAAATGTATAGATACTATTTTAAAGTAGATTTTAGAAGGAAAAAAAATTTCCATTTCCTCAGATTCCGATCCATAAAGAAAATTCTTATAATTATGTTTCACTAACTCTATTTTTAGCTCTGTTTATGTTTCAATAAGTATGTTTTTTCAACAAAATCGAGTTTGGAAACGAATAAATAAAAGATATAGATCTTAAACCTTTACCAGCCGTTGTCTTCCATTATAAAAAAATGACACTGGTGGGAGTCTTTTTCAAATATTCACATATTTTAAATTTAATGCTGATTTAAATAAATTTCCATTATATTTTATAGCTCTTTTTATAGCTATTTAGAATGTTTAGAACCTTTTAGGTTACACTTTTCTGCCAATATTAAAAGCTTTCTTTTTAAACAGAAATGCTGTGTACAAACTACTACCTCCCACTCCATCTCTTTCTTATCTTATAACATCTCCATTTACAAATTTGGCAGTCAGTTTTGGAAATCCAATTAAAAACTTTCAAGTAATAAAATTCTTGTCATGCATATTTTTTTCAATTTCATTATTTTCCATGGTGATTGGAGTTGATTAAAAATAACCTCGTTGAGTTAAAATATTCAAAACATGTTTGTAGCTCAATCGGAATAAATTCTGCACAACAACAAAGACAATTTGATAAAACTTATCTTAAAACTTTAATAAAACTATCATAGTAAGTTGTAACCATGCATATTTTCTCACTACAGATTTGATAACATATGATACTTTAAAACTCAGTGATAGCTTTTCTTTGCAGCATTAAGGACATTAAAATTTGGACATTTGGACATATCCAACAATAAACAATTACCCTCTAACTGCAGCCACGTAACTCTTCCTTTAAAAACTGATTCCAACAACTACGTTACAGCAACATCATTTCTTTATTTCACAGCTCAAATATTAATAAAACTGAATTTATGACAAAGGTCCAATTTAAGATTCTAACCGACTAGGCAACTCTGCCCAGTGATAATGTAACAACATCAGCCAGAAAACAAATGTCACAGAAATAACAAAATGCGTTTATTAAGCCACATTATTTCTTCTGATGTTTTAAATATTTGTCTTTTTCTTCACTGTTGCTTTTTTAATTTACTTATTTTTTTTTAATTTGTAAGTTATCTCTTCTCTCTCAACAGCGTATCGGATTGAACACCAGATCTTTCAGAGTGCCAGATTGAAATTCAAAGGAAGGGGTTACTTTAGTTTCTCTTTATCGTTTCTATAAGACAAATGTTGTTAAATATTTAAGTATAAAAGCAGAAATAATTATTATGGCAGAATAATTCAGGTTTAATATCCTATTTCTATCATTTGCTGATGAATTGGTAATATTAATCGAAATATTAAAAAGAATTTCATAGAATTTTTTTTTTATTTAGGAACGATTTTCTTCTTGGAAGAGATCTTAAACAGGCAAATAAAAAGATTATTCTCAAAGCAAGCAAGCTTGTAGTTTCACGACAAGAAAAATATAGAAAATTTCATGGAAGAAATTTGCCTGGAACAAACATTTTTATGCTACAAAATAAAAGACGCACTTCCCATTTTGTAAATATAAATAAAAAATTTAAAACAAGCAATTAAAATCAAAATACAACAAGACTCTAACAATGTAGCATTTAATTCATACAGCACAATACAAAATTATAACATTTATTCGCCAACACAATTTCACATAACATAATTGTATAAACTTTGTATTCATCAAATAATACAAATTCCGTCCTCCTGTTAAAAATGTGACAATCAAGTTATTCTTTCTTAGTTTCTATATAGCTTCAAAATAATTAATTGTGTTCACAGAAAACTGAAATATTTCTAGTGTAAAGATACATTAATTCTTTAGGAGTGTCCGAAAACATTTGATTTATGAAATGATTTGTATCATATAAAACGACAGCATATTTTTTTTCGTAAGTTAAACCAGAAAAGCATTTTCTGTGCTAAAATAATGTTATGATGGAGATTATTAGCTGTTTGACATTTTTTTTTTTCTTTTTTTCAGACCCTTTTACGCATTTGGGACTGTTTTCTGTTGGAAGGACCGAAAGTGCTGTTCCGCTTCTCTTTGGGGGTCCTTTATCTGCAGGAAGAAGCCATCCTAGCCAAACACGACACCGTTTCCATCATGAGACAGCTGAAAGCAGCGGCCAAGCTTTGTTTCGATGTGGAGGGACTCGTTTCGGTAGGATATGAAACCTTGTGTTACTAAAATAACTGACAGAAAATAAATGAAAACAATAGTATTTTCACAATGGAAATACTTCATATATGCAATAGATATATGCAATATATGCAATATATGCTTCATATATGCAATATATGCAAATAGAACAAAAATTGGAACTGAGGAAACTTGTGTAACAACTTAGGTTTTGTAGATGAAGATCACCAAGATGAGAACTGATTTTTTAAATTCATATCTTCAAGTCGGGAAATCGAATTAATATATTCGTGACAAAAGAATTAAAAACAAGAGATTAAAATAAAGACTTAGTGTTCAGTTCAGTGGCAGATTTCAACTACTCTGACTAGGAAATTGCCTAAAGACGCTCATATAGTTAGAAGCCGCAAAAAGATCGATTACAAAACTCTTTTCCAGATTTTCCAACAACAAATGTTTGTAAGGAATACAAATTTATGAATGATAAAATATTAATTTAATATTAACACTTTATCAAATAGAATCGGTCGTGTTTATGTATATATCATTATGCTACTTTACTTATTAGAATATATAAAAAAACAGAATGTCTATCTCAATAATATTGAATCGATTCAAAATCCAAAAATTATATTTTTGGAATTATATTTGTCTGTTTATCTGCAAATAGGATATCCCAAAAACTCTTTGACATAGACGGATGATATTTGGTATATGGTCTCTGCTTCAAATCTATAAATTTTTGTCTAATTTAGAAAGACAAATACCGATAAAATTTGTCTGTCATCCTGTTCGAATATAAAGACGATTACGTAGTTTGTCTGACATAGTTATAAGTTAATATGATAATTACAAAAGGAAGAGAGCTAGATGGAGGAAATTCGGTGTATATATTTAAAATCTAATATGTAGATATTTATTAAATATAGAACTAAATCCAATAAGAGGCTATAGTGCGTTTACTAGCACGTGCTAGTACTTTTACTAGCACGTGGACGTGGTGACTTAAGTATTTAAAAGCATGCAATTTTGTGACTAAAATCGTAGCTGTAGATCTGTGTCAAATTTTGGTTTTAATCGAAAAACAAAATCCAAAAAATACATTCGGTCTTCTGGTGCTTAACCACATTTGACTAATTAATCACCAAAGATCGCACCTTATTAAGCTCTTTGGTAATTATTATTCGTGGCATGAAATTAATAAAACACAAGTACCTAAATTAAAAAGGCTACGGGAAAGTTTCGAGTAGATCACTTACTGTGTTTTTAAATATTACATCATTGCTTTGAAACTTTTACCTAAAAAATATTTCTAAATTATAAATTATTTGTATTAATTATTAGATAACTAATGTACATTAAATGAATATTGCTCAGCCATACAGTCTTAAAATTGTAATATATAATTATTATTCGTGGCATGGAATTAATAAAACACAAGTACCTATATTAAAAAGGCCATGAGAAAGTTACGAGTAGATCACTTACTCTGTTTTTAAATATTGCATCATTGCTTTGAAACTTTTACCTAGAAAATGTTTCTAAATTATAAATTATTTGTATTAATTATTAGATAAATAATGTACATTAAATGAATATTGCTCAGCCATACAGTCTTAAAATTGTAATAATGTCTTTTTAAGAAGGAAATAGAGTCGTCTGATGAATATTTATGAAGAAATTGTGTTCATAGCGAAAAATATCTTTCAAGGCTTAACAATGTAGCCTCATCATAATTGATGAAATAGAAGGGCATTCACTTGTTTTATCTGAAAGTACTTTCACCGTCTTTCTTTTTCATACTAAACGCATTACAAATGAGTCACTTTTTCCATTTTCGGTTGCCATTTCTTAAAACGTTTTCCAATTTTCAAAGAAGCGATAACGATAAGAAATGGGATACAAATGCTCGCTCATCGCAGCTGTCTTCTTGATGCTTCATTATTCATCATTAAAAAAGAACATGTCGTAGTTAATTGTGTCTCTGATCGTCTAGTATTTCAAATTGCACATATTTTAAATTGAATAAGTCTGCTAGCTAAAGAGTTTATTTTTTTTGTTTCTCATTTAAAAAATGAAGACTGTGCTGAATGAAGTGATATCAATTTTAATATTGCAATAAAAAATTACAATGATAAATATAAAATTAGTAAAATGTCCAACTACTTTTGCACAGTATTCATTTTAAAGTATCGGTAATTTATTGATTTATGGTCTTACAAATTTTCCAGAAAAATCAAGAACTTTTTTTTCAATAAATTCGAATAATTTGGTAATTCGGAGATGAAAGCAGTATAAAATCGAAAGGATTCAAATATTAACATAAAAGAAATCGGAAGTGTAAATAAAATGTAGCAATAGAATTGCCATGAATTCAAACCAGTGGAAGTGATCCCCTCAAAGCTTTCACGCATTTTTTCAACTTGATTTGTCATGCTAGAGAACTCCTTACATGCCACTAGCTTACAAAAGATACAAAATATTAACTTTCAGCTTTAATTTTGCATATTTACTAAATATTTCGAGTAATACTTTGCGAATTATCTGACGATTAATAAATGGCGCTCATTAATAACATCAAAGAACTTGAATTTTAGTTTTAGGTTCTCGATTCTTCTTGTTTTTCATTTTTTGTTTCACAATCCATTGAAAAAAAGTTGACATAAAACTGCAATTGTAGTCACAAATTCTCATACCAAATTTGATATATTTGTCATTGCATTTTTGAACCATCGCGTTTATTTATTTGTGAAAATACAGCCCTTCAGACTACCGGATTCGATTTAAAATTTAACAGATGTCTCCCTATAGATGTTAAATCTGTGTAACTAATTTTGTCTATCCATATCTCTTCATTTTGTTGTTATCGTGTTAAATTATATTCGAACAAACAGACAGAGGAGATTCTTTTGAAGAGATTTTACTCAAAATGAAATCGAAATTTGCAAATTTGATGAAAATACCATCTAGTTCAAATTTCTTTTGAATTACCGTAGTTACAGAAAGTGACACTGACAGAAGAAAATTTTCCAAAAATGTGTGTTTTGAACTCAGGCAGGTCTAAAATGTGAAGATGAGTCAAAATCTCAAATTCTAATTTTTTGATAAATACACTATACTTTAAAAAAGTGTAATTAAAGATTTACTTTTAATATTTAACAAATTTAACAGAATGATTCAAAAAATAATTAGATATATATATAAATTCATAATAATTATAATTCAAATTATAATTATTAAATTGCATAGTGATTTCATGAATTTCAGAGACAGATTCTTAGGAATGCCCAAGATTCAGTCCTCTCTGAAAAATACATTTTTGTAATTATGTTTGTCTTTCAGGAATATAATCTCAAAAACACTTTGAGCTAGACGGATTAAATTCGGTGAAAATAAAATTCTAAGCATTTGTGCCTTTCACTGCAATATTAAAGCTCTGCAATTTTCATGCTGAGGAAGGTGAATTATATCTTTATAAAAAGTATATGTAAAAAGAGAAAGAAGAATACACCTTTTGCTTTAAAAGTTAAATCCACAGGAAATTTCAGAAATTCTTCGTGCAGTTTCAACCAAGTTATAATTAATGTATTAATATAATTGATATTAAGGCTAGTAATGCAAAAAATAGCCAGTTCTAAAATATATAATCCAGATTAACAAACAAATTGAAGCATGAACAAGATATGAAATAAATTCGGGTTCTTCATTAATTCCGTAAGTCAGTATTTTAAAGATCATAACTATCAGAACCCTAAGGGGAAGATATAATAGTAAAAGCATTTTGCTCTTGAAGTTTAAAAACGTTAATAACATCATGGAGAAAAGGAGCAGGAAAATCTTTTCAATAGTTCAAGCACTTCGATTACATGAACATTATCTATTCATATATCAGCGAAATTTAATTGGATTGAAGAATTTTTACTTGTAAGACGATTACAATTTTTTAAAAAATTCAAAAAGAGAAAATTTACAAAGCTTTTCTTAAATTTAAAAGTAATTTTAACAGAGTATTGTTAGAAAGAGAAATTAAACCTTCAAATTTGTTAAACAAAAAATAATGAGTCACTGTCGACTAGTTTAAAAATACAGAGCATAAGATAGTTTATTGCATTGAATTTTATAAATAATTCCTTTGTTCATAAAAGCCAATAAAATTGTTTGCTTCAATCAAAAATATGTTATGTGAAATTTCTTAATGGGTAAAATTCGTTCATTATTAGAAATTTAAACTAACCTACTTTTGTGCTGTTAGTTTTAATGTCTATGTTTCTTCGATTCAATTACAAATATATATACAGAGAATAAGAGAGACAGAAGGAGAATATTTGAAAAACTTTCCTGAAACAAAATTCTTCTGCCTTTCTAAATAAACATTTAGAGAGCATATGATAAATTTGCAGTTGCAAAATTCTTCTTAGAAACCTTTTATAAGTGTAAAAAATTTCATTCTAAGTTTCAAATTCCATTTTTTTTTTCATTCAGATTCTTTTGGTTTCTGGTAAGTTCGCACAAGGTCGTCAAGTTTAAAGTATTCCATTTGATTCATCTGTGCATATTAGCATCATAAATAGGCTGTTTTATGAAGCAAATCGACAAATTTATGCACAGATATTTTTTTGGATCTGTTCTTTGAGTTGGTTTTCATCTTAACACAAACAAAAATCATGAAAATTGTTCACTTTTAGATTTTACTGCTATAGACAGCGTTCTTGGCCTATTACTCACAGAATTATCAGTGTTAAGAGCATTGTATTTTCAAGCGCTATCTAAACTCTTGCTCCCATGTCCCATGATGCGGATGAAGTAGCCATAAATACGTCATCCTTTCCATCGCGTGAACACAAAGATTGTTTATTGCGTCCGGGAACCTGGGTAGAGTAGCCTTCCTCACAAAATGTCGGTAAATACCCCGACATCAAAGGGAGCGAGTGTAAAGAAGATAATAATATTGAAGGTGCCCTTTTAAGATTCCAGTGCCAATAGTTACTCAAGTACGACTTCTAAAATTGAATCCCGGGCCAAGGGAACAAGGTTTAAAATTGATGTCTCAAACTTCAGCGCCACCTTATAGTGGAAAATTATAATAGTAAAATTATAATTATAATAACAAATATATATAAAATAGGATATATTTTATGTATGTTTAAGCACAGTATGAATTTCAGAAAAATTTCAACGTATAAGAGAAAGTGATAATTTCTGCCTTATTGAAATTTGAATCATTTTTGAAAGTACACATTAATCTAGTCAAACTCAATTTTATTTTGCTGGGAATTCTTTCTAAGCTTTCAAGTTTTGCAAAGCGTTCTTGACTAAAAGAAAGCGAATTAAAAGTAAAATGCGTAAAAGGATTTTATGCTAAAATTCAACGCTTTTGTAACTCATTGACGGCACGAAGTCGAATATTTTGATATATTCAGAAAAAAATATACATTTTCTACATTTACATGCAAGAAATATATCCCATGGTTCTTTTTAAAGAGCTCACTAGTGATTTCGATAATTATAACTTATTTCAATACTTAAATGAATGAAAACACTTAAATAAAAGACATAAAAAATATATAAATATTTATTTATTTTTTCTCATTGTAGCTAAACTGCACGTCTTATTTTTTCAGGCTGCCTATGAAGAATTAGAGCCTTTTCCGAAGAGGGACTATCTATGGCGCAGCAGAGCAGCTTTCCACAGTGTTCTGCTAGAAAGAGCGAAGAAAAAAGAAAGAGAACTGAATGCACTAAGAGAAAGAGAGAGAATGGTAAATAAAATTAAAACTTTCAGTTAGTTCTGGCTGCCAATAGTGACCGTTTGGATCACTCAGATTAATAATTATTAAAATTTTCAATTTAATATAT
>JAPMOQ010029355.1:2270211-2287441 GCA_026543055.1 Argiope trifasciata | reverse complement strand
TATATATATATATATATATATATATATATATATATATATATTATTGGTAGAAATAAATCATATTACATAGTAAATCGGGGTTCGAATGTAAGACGTAGTTGAATATACAACTACATACATAATTGTGTGGGCGTAAGTCCTTAGTGGATCTAATATTAATAAAGGCTGAATACAAATTTTTAGCTAACATTTACATTGTTTTGTTTACGAGTGCATTGTTTATTATACAAATTGCCTTAAAAGTACGCCAATTAATAATAATAGGAATATTTTGTGTAATTAGGATTTTGTATAATTCATAGCATCAACGAAACTTTTCATGGAATATTTCAAAAATGGCAGATATTTCTTGCAATCCTGTAACATCAACAAGCAATCAAATGACGAATTATCTACAAAATATGTCTAAACATGTTCGTTAAATATTTAATTATGTAATTTCCTTTATTATCTAACTGAATCCCTTTCTTGCCTCAGTCCATAGAACATTGCGGCTGATCTTGGATCACTGTTCTTTTTTTTTTTTCTTTTTTTCAAATAATGGCTTTTATAAAAACGAAGATTGAATTTTTTTTCTATAAATTTAAAAAATGCTACAAATTTAAAATTAACTTTGTATTATGATTAAATTAAATTATTATTGATTTTTCCAAATAAATGCATTAAATTTATGAATGCTCTAATTTAACAATATCTTGACATTGCTGAATAAAATTAAATTCCTTATCTTGTTAATAGATGGCACAGGTTGAGCTTGAAGGACCACACAATCATCTCATAGAATGCGCAGCAGTGTGGGGCAGAGGTGAGTATTTCTTCAAATTTGCACACTTTCTTTTGGCATAATTTAAAACATTTCTAAATTTCCTAGCTTTCACGGCTATAAAATTGGTATTTGATTGAGTAAATAATTTTTTGGGCTAATATTCTTCATTAATCTAAGGACACATATTCAAATTTTAAAATAGATAAAGTCTCTTCCTCAATTAAGCGTAGTCATGTTTGAGGGATTTTTGGAACTTTTAAAATTGAAAAGTGTCGTTGATTGAACATCACAATATTAGAATTATAAAGTTTCATTGAATTCAAAGCATCACAATATTGGAATTAGTGAGCAATGTTACCGGAAACTAGACGGTAACAAATGTTATATGCGGAAGAAATATTTGTTCTTTGGAAACAATAATTACACAGTCTTCAAATAAGTTAATATTTATTAATCACATAAAAATAGTTACGACCATCACTTGGGTCATTTATCAAAAAGACAAATTGTAATGAACACAAGAGAAAGCTTTTCTGCTGTTTAATCATTCTGCTCTCTTGCTACTTTCCTCCTTCTAGTTGAACCTCCTGTAAAGAAAAATAAATTTTATAGTTAATCGCCTCTGACGTCATGCAAAAAAAAAACAAGCACGAGCTGCAATGACATCAAATACGGTTAGTCCTTAACACAGATAAATCTGCATGATTAATAACATTGCCAACTATAGCGTCATTAATTCAAGAGTCTATCCCTCGATAGTTTCACTATATATGTGAGTTTGGTTTATATTCAATTTGAGAATCATATGTCTAGAAATAAGAAAAGAGCTTCCGCTCCAAAAAAAACACAAACACTGTCGGAAAAAAACCCAACACAAAGAAAGACTTGTGCTAGATAAACAAAATTTGGTAGGCAGGTTTATAGATCTGAAAGATGACATGGAGATTCACATTTCGGGCGTCGATTCAAATTTCGCACATAAGTTGGAGGCTAGTGGCGAAACTTGGAACTTGCAAATCAAGTTTGCTTTAAATGCCTGCTATGAAGTTCGTGAATGTGTTTAACCTTTAAAATTTGACGTATTGAGGAGATGTTAGCCAAGAATGACTTTAAGAAGACGAAGAAGCCATTATCAACAGTTCATTGAATTTGAAAGAGGTCATGTAATAGGAATACGATTCCGCGATATTACAGATACTATTGACTGGAATGTATCCACAATGCATGATTATTGGGAGCAGTGGTCAGGGGATGGTACTGCCTCAAGAAGACCGGATTGTGGGTGGTCACGTGGCACTACTGAAAGTGAAGACCGTTATATTCGGCGTACAGTTGTGGTGCATTGTACTACTTTTGTGGCAGAAATTGAGCTGTAATTGGTACCACAGTGACACATCAAACTGTTAGAAATCGGTTATTTCAAGGACATTTCTGAGCCAGGCGCCCTGTAGGGTTCCTTCCACTGATTCCAAGCCATCGCCGTCTGCGACGCCAGCGCTGTCGAGCCAGAGCTCATTGGTGGATGAAGTGGAGATGAGATCTGTTGTATTTGTTGATGAAAGTAGGTTCTGCCTTGGTGACAGTGATTATCGTGTGTTGATCAGATGGGGGCCAAAAGAACGCCTGAAACCAAATAATCTGGGGCCTAGACACATTAGACTTGGAGACATAGTCTGGATAGTATGTTCCTATGATATCAATAGCACTCGTCTTGGTTATACCAAACACACTGACTGCAAATTTGTATGTCAGTTTAGTAATTCAATCTGCAGTGCTGCCATTCATGAACAATATTCAAGAGGGTTTGCTTTTTTGTTTTCCAATACCATAATGCTCGCCTCCACACCGATGTTGTAACACAACGTGTTCTACAGAATGTCAGCATTTTACTTTGGCCTACGAGATCACCATATCTGTCTCAGATTGAGCACATTTGGGATATCCTTGGACAACAACTACAGTGTCATCCACTAATCTTCCAAGTATTTCCAGAACAAGTACAACAACAAGCATGGAACTCCATACCACAAAGAGACATTCGGCTGCTTTTTGACACATTGCATGCACATTTTCAGGCTTGGATTCAGAATTCTGGAGGTTACACAGACTATTAATGTAAAAACTTTTCACATTTGAAATTTATTTTCTAGAGCTTAAATTAACTTATGTAATTGAAAATTTAATCAATTAAACATGTTAACTAGACAAATACAATAACCGAATTTCAATACTACACAATAAATTTTTCTCAGTGTTTTTTTTTCCCGCGTTGTAAAACTAAAAAATATATTTCAATCGGTTAACTAAATTGAACTTAAATTAAGAGTAATAACTTGCTCTTAATTATTCTGAAACTATAATTAGCTTTAAATTTTAAATATTGGTTAAAAGATCTTTAAAATATAATTCAATATCGAGCATTTTTATTAATTTTTGGTATTCATGAACTATTGCAATCATGAAAACTTTCAGGATAACTCACCAAATTGGCAATCCAGATTTTGCACATCTCTAAAGAGCTGAATTGGAAATTCTAATATTGGCGACATAGAATTTTATTCTTTGTCACCAATATGGTTGCGATAGTATGTAAATATTCTTTAAAAACAATACTTTCGAAAGTAAACATTTTATTTTTTTATGCGATTTCAATACATACTTCACTTTAAATTATAGTTTATTTTAATTAAATTAAAACAAATCTATAAAAATAATTAACAGATGAAAATTTATAACATTTTATTTATTTTGCTATATTTTTTAGATAAAATTTGGATTTGTCATGGTCATCATCATGGCTCCCGTGTGTCGATGATACATCTGCAAGAAAATATAATGTACCCACTTCGTATAGAGGTATTTTTATTATGAATAAACATTCTATTTTTTTAAATATAATTAAAATATTCAAAACTATCATACATTTATATTTTAATGATCACATCAGATAAATAATGTATACATTTTTTCAGTTCGAATCTAGAGTGATGTGTATGCACGCCCCAAACGATGATACGATGTTGTTCGGAACTTATTCTCGTTTTGTCCATGCTTTCCATACTATATCCAGGTAACGTTACAAAACTCATTTTTAATCTCAAAACATAAACTTTATCCAGAAGGACTTCTTTACAATTGCTCATTTTATAATCTGTAAAAAATATATATTAAATCACATCATACTTTTATTGAATATATATTCACACTGTAAAGGAATGAATATAACATATAATATTCAAACAGAAAATTCTGAACTTTTTTTACACAAAGGAAATCAAATGATTGATTCGAAATCCATCGCCTACAAGGGGACAGTTAGTCGAGCTGTGCTCGCTTTCTGATTAATTCTTGTCATTTACCACAAAAGAGAATTGAGGAGTTCGTGGAACTTTCAGCATGATATGTGACCTCTGATCGTTGTTATTTATCATGGAGGTCTCTGATATTAAAAAACTCATAAGAATATTCAGTGTTGAATTGAATCTTAAAATCATTCTTGATAAAAGCACTACCGCGGTCATTGCCTTTCATCAATTTTGTTTTCTAGGGCACGGGAAAGAAAAGAAGAAAAAATAATTCACGATATTTTGCCAAAATGTATATCAGTTGTAAACATTAAAGTTTAATTTTACAGTGTGTGTGCGTGCGTGTGCGTGTGCGTGCGCGTGTGCGTGTGCGTGCGCGTGTGCGTGTGCGTGCGCGTGTGCGTGTGCGTGCGCGTGTGCGTGTGCGTGTGCGTGTGCGTGTGCGTGTGCGTGTGTGTGTGTGTGTGTGTGTGTGTGTGTGTGTGTGTGTGTGTGTGAATGTTGAACAGTTGTAAACATTAACGTAGAATTTTACAAAATATTTATATATGAATGTTGAACAAGCTTCGAGAAATGCGACGTTTTTCATTTTAGTTTACAAGATTATCCCTTTAAAATGTTCGAAAACCTCAAAAATATAAAGTACATAAGAAAAGAATACTTGACGGTTAAAGAAACCATGCATTGGTGACCGTTTGCCGAAATAGTCATCAACACTGAAACATTTGAAATTTCTCTTCTTCTTAAGAAATTAAATTTTGCCCTTATTTTAAAAAATATATATTGAGACACCGAGTATGTAAGTAGTACTTTAAAACAGTTTAATGAAATGCAAATATTTTTTAATTGCCCATCCTATCAATCTATAATAATATTGTTTGGAAATACACTGATGGAAAAAAAATCCCAACACTATTAAGGAGCTGTGCTAGATAAACGAAATTTGGTAGGCGTGTTTATACATCTGAAAGATGACGTCGATTCAAATTTCGAGCTACGCGCTTAAGTGTGGCACTAGTAGCTACACTATGAACATGCAAATGAAGTTTGCTTTAAATAAGCTCTGTAAGGTTCGTGATCGTTATTTACAGTTGAGATTTGACGTAGTGGGTTAATGTTAGTCAAGGATGCATCTGAGAAGACGAAGAAGCCATTATCAACAGCTCACTGAGTTTGAACGAGGTCGTGTTGTAGGGCTACGAGAAGGTGGGTTTTCTTTCCGCGATATTGCTGAAAGACTTGGCAGGAATGTATCCACTGTGCATGAGTATTGGCGGCAGTGCTCAAGGGAAGGTACTGCCTCAAGAAGACCAGGTTCCGGGCGGCCACGTGGTACTACTGAGAGGGAAGACCGTCGTATTCGGCGTATGGCTGTGGCTAATCATACTGCGTCTGCAGCTGAAATTCGAGCTGCAGTTGGCACCACAGTGACACAACGAACTGTTACAAATCGGTTACTTCAAGGACAGCTCCAAGCCAGACGCCCTGTACAGTGCATTCCACTGACTCCAAACCACTGCCGTTTGCGACGTGAGTGATGTCAAGCTAGAGCTCAATAGAGGACGGAGTAGAGATCTGTTGTGTTTTCTGATGAAAGCCGGTTCTGCCTTGGTCGCAGTGATAGCCGTTTGTTGGTTAGAAGGAGGCCAGGTGAACGCCTGCTAGTGACCTGTCTGCGGCCTAGACACACAGGGCTACTCCTGGAGTTATAGTTTGTGGAGCAATTTCGTATGACAGCAGGAGCACTCTCGTGGTTATCCCACGCACCCTGACTGCAAATTTGTACGTCAGTCTAGTGATACAACCTGTTGTGCTGCCATTCATGAACAGCATTCAAGGGGGTGTTTTCCAACAGGATAACGCTCGCCCTCATACCGCTGTTGTAACCCAACATGCTCTACAGAGTGTCGACATGTTGCCTTGGCCTGCTAGATCACCAGATCTTTCTCCAAGCGAGCACGTATGGGACATCATTGGACGACAGCTCCAGCGTCATCCACAACCAGCATTAACCGTCCCTGCATTGACCGCCCAAGTGCAACAGGCATGGAACTCCAACCCACAAACTGGTATCCAACACCTGTACGACACAATGCATGCACGTTTGCATGCTTGCATTCAAAATTCTGGCGGTTACACCGGTTACTAATGTACCAACATTTCACATTTGAAATGGCTCTACCTGTGATCTTGAAACTTTAATCAATTAAATATGTTACCTAGACAAATGTATTCCTAAAATTTCATTACTGTACAAGAATTTTTTCTTGGTGTGGGGATTTTTTTTCCATCAGTGTATCTATATTTCCAGATATAAATGTGTATAAATTTTTTTAATTATTTAAATTTTTAAAAAAATTCAAGCATTAATACATTTTTTGAAGAAATTTTTTATATTTTAAGAAGGATCTTCCTGATTCAAATTAAAATGTCTTTTTTTTAAAAAATTACTCATTTCTTTAGAATTCTTTTAATATTTGTAAAACTTAATCCTCGTTTTATTTCCAATTTGGTTTAATTTTCCAGAAAAAAAATGTGGGAAATATGCTTGAATGCTTGTGTTTTGAGTTTATGCTCACATCAAAGGGACGGCGTCAAACAAGTTTTCGCAGGATTAGCTGATGGTACTCTGGCTGTTGTAGAGGTAAAATATTTAAGTTGTAATTCTTTTATTCAAGGGTTACATTTATGGTATAATGTTTAATACAGCGATTGTTCCTTTCCCCTGTAGAATGTGCAAGGACGTCTTCCCAAACCGGAAGTATTTTATGTAGTGATTGGAACAATTCCTGTTACTTGCTTACAATTGGTAGGAAGAAGGCTTTGGTGTGCTTGTGGCCCTAGTGTTATCATTCTTAGTGCTAGGTAAACAATGCTGTTTATGAAAGTTATGTATGAAATTTATGCAAGTTTTAAATTAATGAATTTCAAACCAATTAATATATATTTTTTAATAAATATGTTGAGATACCTACTACACAAATATAAAAAGCTTATACTAAATGTTATGTGTATTACACCATTTTTTACGCATTTGTTTTCGAAATATGTTTCTAAAAAGTGTCGCTTTTCCATTTAAACAAGAAAATATGTAGTGAGAGTTATGAATTAAAAGACACGTGATAACTCATATTAAAGATCACAATATTATAACGACATATTTCATATCATAGACATTTCGACATATTTCATTTCATATCACTTATTTCATATCATAGACAGGTTTATGAAATATAATTAATTATATAATGTATTAAATTACATTGATATGTTTTCATTGCACATTCCCAATAGCATCAAAGCTTTATTAAGTCTATGAAATTGTGCACCCTGAAGAAATCCAATATTAACAAAGGATTGTTTATAAGATTCTGCGTGAAAAGGCTCAGACAAATAAGAATGTGATCATTTGAGGCCTCTTATCTTAAAGCTATTAGCTCAGACTTGCAGGCACTTAGAATCCTCAAAATATTTTATGTTCTGAGGTGCCGACTGAAAGTCCGAGCAAGAGTAGTTTGATCTACAGTTAGAGTCAGACAGCTCACAGGAAAAATACTCTTATACCAATGATGGGATAAGCTAAGCTGTTTTATTTTGACTCTTTGCTCTCTAGAAAATTTCAAAGAAGGTAATAGTTTCTGTAGACACAGAAGCATCTCTAATTCCCGCTTTTGCCCAGGTATCCGGAATCTCATTACTCTTGATGCCAACATGAAAGGGTATCCCTTGTAAGTGGATCAGATGAAACTGATATTGTTGAAAAGACTGTGGTTACCACTGTCAAGACGTCTTACCGAGTTAGATATCTCAAGATGATTCCACTTGCAAGCAACCTTTCCTGACTTTTTGATTATCTCTCCTGCTCAAGAGTACAAATCTCTTTCGACTGTTGGCAATTTTCAGAGGCACGCGATATTTATCCTGTCGATACTGCTACGTTCAGTGGTGGCGGGGTGGTCGGCTGTATGCAAGAGGAAGAAGAAGGCACGCGTTATTGATTCGTTATGCAAGGGTGATATCTAATGATGCACATGTATCTTCTCATCCGTCAATGGACTAATAAAGCATCAATTATCCAAGTTATTTGGGATATATTGCAAACTTATTCTTATTTCTGAAATATAATATACTAGATTGAAATCAGTGACACAATGTATAGACCTGTTATCCAATGTTTATAAAAGAATTATGAAGGATCAAATTTTATGCCATGTTTCAAGTGAAGAACCGTTATTGCATAACCTAGCTCATAAATAAATACTCCAACTCGTAATAAATTCACTTCTTGCAAAAAACTCTCATTGAATTCTTCAGGAGTAGACTGTCTAAGTTTGATAAGATTTCCGTGAGCATGTCAATAATTTCAAAAAAGTTATGTGGGATGTTTTTAATATACTCATTATACATGTTGTAAAGAATAGTTAGTTATACATAAAATCATTGTCTTTTGTAGATTATGCTTAAAAATTTCTTTGCTCATAAAACGATAATGAGGAGCAAATACCATTCTTTAAACTGCTATAGATTATAATTAATTATGGAATAACAAAATTTATATAATATGCTTATACCAAAAAAAATTATTTAGGAAACAATAAATTCTAATAAAATTAATTATCATATTTTTCTTAGAACTCTAGATTTATTGGATCAGTTTCAAACTTCGTCAAATGGCTTAGACTACATCTATCGCATGGTGATAGGCGAGCAAGGAGTTTGGATAACTTTAAGAGGATCATCCATTTTGCAGCTATGGGACCCACATAGTCTAACCTGCCGGTTGCTATATGATGTTAGAGATAATTATAATGCACGTGGTGCGAAGGTCAGAATATTATCTATACTAATATTACAAATGTGAAAGTTTGAATGTTTGGATGGATATATGTATGTTTGTTACTCAATCACACCAGAACGGCTGAACGGAATTGGATGAAATTTAGCACAAAGATAGATTATAGTCATGAATAGAACATAGGATACTTTTTATTCCGGGTAATTTATTAGTAAATTTTTTATTAATTAAAAACTAACTTTCACTCCAAAAAGCTGAGGTCAAATTCCGCCAAAGATAAGTAAGACTCCATTTGTTTTTTCCCAACAGAAATGAGGTTAGTCATAGGAGAATTTCAACCAATTATTTCAAACTATTATATTTATTTTCTTTGTGTTTGATGTATTAAAAATCAAATGCTGTTAATGAATCGATCTTTCGGATTCATTCAGAAGTACTTTTAAACTGAAAGGAAACAGAATAAAGGAAATAAAAATTTTCTAATCTGCGTTGCGTTACCCCAACTGGCGTAGAAAAGTCAGACATGGGCTTTAAGCCAACTGACGTTGAAAGTTTGCCCGAGGTTGTTGACAAGTGTGTTTTCTTTTAAATTAAAAGTTTAAAAATTATGTGTATAATACTGTTGTAGCTATCTCAATCTCGATCCATAAATAAAATGGATTTGACCGAACTTTATTTGCTGCTTTGTTTTATTTTGGAAATACAACGTAAATAAATTGTTTTTACGTTAGTTGTGTGTATTTATGTTATATTTATGTTGTATTTATGTTATATATTTTTCGTATATGCTTATACTTTTTCATGTATTGTTTTTAGGTTAGATTTTATTTTTTATTTGCCATTACTTTATAGTTTTTCGTACATGTACATCAAAATTTCGAAGCGAACAGAGTCACGAGAAATAGCTAGTGTTTTTATAATTCTACAACTTATTTTGGGACAATCTCTTGTAAAATACAATATTAGGATTTTTTGTAAATCTAAAAGCCATCTATTATCATTTCTAACTTTCATTAATGATGGACGACTTTTAGTATGCTTTAGGACAGTTGGTACGATAATAACTTACTTGGCGAGAAATCTGGCATTCGAGTTTTATCCTATCTGGAGATTTAGATTATTATTTAAAAATAAAAAATATACAATTCGAGTAAAATACGAGAATATGGTTTTGCATATTCGGCAAGTTGAAATTTCTTTAGCCAATCTTTATGATGATCGATAATTTATCTTTTGAAAACAATTTGAAGGGAAATATGTTTTTAATCTAATGAATTTAACCACAATTAGAGTTTAAAATATTAGTTTTACTTTTTTTTTTATTTTGCGCATTATTTTGTTTATATTTCCTGCATTTAAATTGGACATCATAAAATTTATGTTAAAGTAGGAACAATTTATATCCATTAACTTACTTTTTATCTAATGGTTTCTTGTAATGTGCAATGCAATATATAAACATACATAAAATACCAATACAGAGTCTTCTATTTTAACTTGACAAGTTACTTACAATGGCTTTTATGATTCACCGAACCGCTTTCGCATTCTACATGGCTTAAGATAAATGGAGGCCTTGTACTCAATAAGAAGTGGAAAATACATATTACGTGACAGGTTGTAATAAAGACTTTGTCTTTTGAAATTGGTGGGCAAAGATATGAGTTCATAGAACGTTCCGACCTATCCAGCTTTTCTGTTATCCGGTCTGCCCTTCCTCCGCATTAGGTCGGATACTTGAGAGTGCTCTGCATTTCAAATCCAGTAGTTTGAATTGATTTAGTTTAATCGATTTTATTTATGCAAATGAATGAATTTTTTCAGTAAATATTGACTATCTGTCTGTTCTAATAAATATTAATGTTAAATAATTCGTAATAATCAGGCTTTAAACCATACCTTTTTGTTTATTTTGAATTATAAGGAATGAGTTAGTAATGACTGTTCTTTGCATAAGTAGAATGGAATCATATAACTTCATGTTATAATCTTATAATAATCGTAATCATGCATCTAATAGCTAACTTTATATTCTTTTGATACCCTACTGGATTTCACATCCATTTTCCCTTTACGAAATGCTCGATATATTCAAATACATAACTAGCTTAGTAATCAGCGCTTATCATCTCAATATCAATGTCTCCTTCATGAACTACTTCAAAGACATTCAAAGTGGATGAATAAATAATAATGATGATGACTTGTTTCAATTATCTCTCGTGCTATAGGTAGATGAAACTTACACGAACCATGCAAGAATCACTTGCGTCTTACCTTTAGAGAGTTCTGCTGTGGTGGGTACGGCAGACGGCACCTTGGTATTTTACGATGTGGTGGCACGAAAATCTCCCAGTCCGAGTGCACCCTCCTCTCCAAGACCACCCAGCAATCCTGAATCTGGTCACGCCAAGCAGATCCAGGAGAGACTACAGGTAAGAAAGCACTTGTAGAGAAAAATGATCATCAGACTCAGTGGCTTAAATGGTGGGAAGGAGGACACAGAAGGCATGGATGACCTGGAATCCAGCTGTAGAAAGCGCCTTGGTTTCAAATAATAATGCATTCATATCGCAATTTAAAATAAAATACGATGAGGAGACAAAAAAATCATATCTTTCCCTTCCAACAATTACATTTAGTAAGTCATTAATTACAGCTAAATGTGAGAAATGCCCTTATCTCTGCTATGCCATTGAAAAATTTACATGCTTAGGTATATGATAGCAATTGAAATATAACATTTAAAATCATTATAAATTATTTTAAAGTAATATAATGCTTTTTAAACCCTGGAATTGAATGATAATTGTTCATATGAATCAAAGTATGGCATTGCTTTAAGCATATTTTATTATTATATGTTTGCACAAAAATTTATTTTTTACGAGGAAGTATTTCTCTAAACTCAAATAAACTTGATTTGTGGGGACTCAAAAATTAGACTCTACAAATCAACTTGTGGGAAATCCATGATATTTCTGAATATTTCGAAAATTATTTGAGGTATGCCTACAATTTTTTGATACCAACATTTTTCGTATGTTAGCTTTACACCCATGCAAAGTTTTGGCTACGTTACAATTTACTTTTTTCCTTTATTCATGTTTAAAAATTCATTTAAACTATTAAATTTATATTTATACAATTTTTTGAAATAAGACAATTATTTTTAGTTAGCGAAAAACATAAATTTTTGAGATTTCGCCTAAGTTTATAAGATTCATTTAACATTGTAATCAGCATTTTTCAAATCTCTATAACATTCGAATTTATCATCAGAATTACATCAATTACTTTATTACATGACAAAAAAATCGATTCTGCAAAAGAAATCGCCTTAATGATGACAGAATTTCAATATATAAATTAATTAAGAGTGTTTATTAACTCATTTAAACAATTTCTTTAATGGTAAGAACCTGTTCCCTTGAGTCATTCTCACCAACATCAATTTCGCAAAGATAGATAATAAATACAAAAAAGTTATATATCTATGATTTTTTGACAACTATGCATCTACTGACTACTATTTCAAGTTTCAATTGATATCACTATAAGAAACTTTATTTTGTTCAAAAAACGCATATAAATTACTATCTTCACATCTGGAATCTAAAATTGCTGTTTTAATCCATTTTTATCTTTTGCAGTACTAGTTTATAAGGAATTAATTATTTAATGTTCCAATAACAAATGATTCTGTATTTTGAAGATATCTGCTTGACTTTTGAGCAAAAGATTGAAAATATTTTCATTAAATTCTTAAGAAATTATTTTTGTAAAAAGCATTGTGTTTACATTAAAAAATAACTTATTTGTTTTTACCTACAGAAACTTTTAATTGAGCAGCAACTTGCAGAAGGAGATTCAGACCTGAAAAGCCACGCTAGTGAGAGTCCAAGCAGCAATTTAACACCAAACAGCAATGTCAGTCGAAGAGAAAGTAGTGCGTCGTCCAAAGACTCTGGCTCTGATGTCGGCGCGATCGAAGAAGACGAGACAACAACTGCAAGACGAAGTCCATCTTTGCAACCACCAGACATTGAAAGAAGCCCACGAACGTTTGGTCGAGCTCTTCGGAAGACTTCTTTTACCATAAGTACTCCTATTGTTGAAGAAAAAGGATCGAAATTTGATGAAGGGGAAGAAGACGAAGCAGATTCGAAAGATGAAAAAATAGAAGAATCCAAACCAGACCAACCTAAGGGAGAAGTGGCAACAGAATCCAAAAAAGAAGAACCTGTTCAATCAGAGCCTCAAATCCAGCAGTCTGAATCTCAAGAACCTACAGAACAAGCACCTGAAGACAAAAAGAGAAAGTCATCAGAACCCAGTGAATTCAGTCGCTTTTCTCATGTGGATGCTGGTGATTTGGTATCATCTGAAGGTAGTAATAAGGTCGTGTCTGCTCTGGAATTCCAGAGTGCTGCATTGAAAGCTGCTAAGAAGAAGTACCAGTCATTAAGTGCAGAAGATATCCCAACCTGGGTGGCACAGGAGAAACCTCAAGCAGTGATTTCAGAAAAAGGAGCTGTTACATTCGAGTATAAAAGTAGGTTGCCTTCCATAAAAGCCTTCATTCGAAGAGAGGCGAATGAACTTGCAACCTTCCTGAAAGGCCAACAGCCTCAAGAGCAACGCGAGGAAGTTCCTGCCTCTAAAAGTCGCAATTATCCTTTATTTAGTATTCGGCCACCTACACTAGATATAGCCGATCATCAGCTTCCTCAAAAGCATATAATACCAGATGAAGAGCCAATCAGTAAACCAGAAACAGGTAAGGAAAAACAAATATCTTTTTGCTTTTCTAAATGGATTTTTTTTCTCTCAAAAATTCTGTAAAGTAGAAATACAGTACAAGCCCTAGTATCCGGTTCATGATTATCCACTCTAGTTTCAATTTATCATAATTAAATGAGAAAGACAAATCGTTGTATTGGAAGCATTGCCAAGACATAGGAAGAGATAGTCTACTACGAGTTAAAATGCAGAAGTAGTCATCTCATAAGGACTTTTTCAAATACAAAAAAAATTGTAAGTTTTGTCCCTTATCTTAGAGTTGTGTTTTAATATCTGTGTCATCATTTATTAGTAAAAACAAAAATCAGTTTAACTCAGTTTTCTTTCAATTCAGGCCAATGATTTAAGTTAATGTTTTGCATACGTTTTCTGCATTGAAGCTACGCATTACAGAATTTATGTAAAAATGTGAACAATTTATATCCTTTAACTTATTTTTCTCTAATAAATTCCTAAAATATGCAGATCAATATGCAAGTATATATAAACTGCAGAGCCTTCTATTTTAACTCGAAACGATACCGACAACTGCTTCTATAATTCACCAAGCTGTGATCATATTTGCATTACTCGTGGCTTGAGATAAATGGAAGGTATATTATAACAGTGAATTTTGGAATAAAAAAATTCTTATAATACTAGTAGGCAAAGAAATGAGCTCCTAAAAATCCGGCCTATCCGGTTTTTTTGTTATCAGGTCTGCCTTTCTGCGAAATTTGGCAAAACACTCGGGAATGTACTGTAATAGAATTAGTGAGTACAGCAATCAATGATATAACAAGATAATAATCTGATCCTCTGTTTGCTAAATTTTCTTATAAGCTTGAAAATTGTTGCTGGTTTCATTTTCTTGACTTTCTAAAAATAACGTTGTAAAATAATTTTATCTCCAATATAATAATCATTCAGCCATATTTAATGACAATTTGCTTAAAAATTCAAAAACCAAAATTATTTCATATTAACAGAATAAACTTTGGAACTATTCCATTTGATGGATGAAATATAAATAGATCAATGAAAAATTTGAGCTGCATTTTATTACTAAAGTATTTTAAAAGATTATTAATTTCCATTTTTCATTTCTTATGAATCAATTTATTGTTTTTAGTGTATTATTTCAAGTCTTTGAAACATTTTTTTTGCTCTAGCTGAGCCGAATCATTTCCAACCTACGAAAAATGCTCCGCTCTCTTTGCCAGACTCAAGAAGATCCTCAGGAGTTCCAGGAGCAGAAGATTCTGATCTTCCACCTTCTTATTTAGCGAGCGACGAAGAGTTCCTGAGTACTGCACAATTCAATGATCTTCTTCAGCTACAAGATTGGACCAGGACATCTCGCAAAGGATCAGACACAGCTAGCAACGTCTCTTTCGGAAGCACAGAAGTTGCCTTTGCTTTTGAATTGCATCTGAAGGAAATGATCAAAATTTCCGATAAGCCTATCAGGAGTCTTTTACAAGCATAGTAAGTTTTTGGTTAAATCACTTGGAATCGGAAGATTCTTACTGTATTTTTTCATGCTCTTTTGAGCTGTGAAATAAAGAAAAGTAGAGAATAAAATGAATTTATTTGCAAAATTTATGGACATATATGGTTACTTTCTTATATAATTGTATTGAAGAAGAATTAGACATTTGTAGACCATATTACGAATTCACTTCAAAAGTTGTTACCGTCAATAAGATATGATATAGATCTCTAAGTTCTTTTGAAACTCCTCATTGATCTAGACATTTCTTTTATTTCTTAAGGAAAAGTATGGAGCAAGAATGTCTAAACGCTCACTCTTTATAAATCGCAATTTTGGTATGCTGGTTGACCAGTTCGTTGCCTAATATTACATCACCCCAGTATATATTTGAACAATTTGATCAATTTCTTGAACAAGATCTTCTATTGCAACATACTTGCTTCCATCTTCTCCTTCATAGAGAAGGCAACTTAAAGCCAAGTGATTTTGATATTACCCTGAATTTGACAATAAAGAAAGGCTTTTGAAAAAAAAGTTAAGACCCATCTTTTTCTTTGCGGCAACGTTCTTTGAAAAAAATGAGATTCGTTGATATTACAAACACCGGATCTTCATGGCGATTATATCAAAATGTTATAGCGTTTGAGCACAGCTTTTAATTATAATTTCATTTTTATTATTTAATGCTTTTGTCTTTTCATTTACGATCATTGGATCTTAAAAGAAAAATAGTTCTCGTAGTTATTTGTTTCAGATTTTGGTAGCTTAAAATCATTTAAAAATACATAAATTATTTATCCGTTACTCTTGCATATAATTCTTACTGAATAATATTGGACTCCCTAAAACTTTCAAAAACAAATGAAAGCATTAATATAAAAATAAAGCTACCTTTTATGAAAATTTTATTTTAAGAAAAATTTTAATAGACTCAATACAAAGTTAAGGATTGTATATAATTTTAATTAATTTTTATCAATAATTTACAATTAAATTTTCCATGAATAATTTAGAATTTTGTATTACGGGAAACTTACTTTCTTATCCAAAAACTAGTGAATCATGTTTGTAAAAACGAAGAATAACAGCAAAAACTTATTTTTCTAGTTGCGAAGACGAAATGGTTATCATAAGCTGTGCAGGATATTACTCTGATGATGAAGCCGTCCTGAAGTGGATGAGGGAAGGAGAGGAAGTAAGTTTTCTGTTCACTATTGACTTGTCAAGTAGACAGCAAGAGACCCTCCAGTGTCTCAATATGCACACTTAAATAATCTCATATTATACTAATAGATTTAAAAGATTAGTCTATCTCATCTGAATGTGATTCTGAATATACTAATATATACTCTTGATATTCTATATAGTTCTTGTCCTCCCTTTGCTGTGGCAAATCTTTTCCTTCTAAAATGCTTACTTATTCTTTTTTTTATCAAAGTTAATTAATATAAGGCTTTATTTTTAAAAAAACCTAGCGATATTTAGTTGACATGACAATTCATGCATGATTATTGAAAACTATGACAATTTAAAGAATAGTTTATAAAAAGTTAAGTTTTTGCTTCCTGTTTCAATTAAAATCATGCAATTTTATGGGAAAAAACTTTTGAAGTGCTGATGTTTAAATAGATATTTGTTTCATTATAAAAGTTATAGATTTATTTCCAAAGTTACGCATTAACAGTTATTTTTAAAAAATTCTTATTTTATATAGATCCTGTGGGAGTAGATTCCTCAAAACTTTTTCATGCATTCTCCAAAAAAAAGCATTATCCCCCTAACCCAGCAAAAAAGTTTGGATCTTAGGAACAATCATCATTGTTTTGCATAGCATTGAACGATATTTGCAAAATATTGATCTTTAATGTAAATTCAGCCCTTTTATGGAATCTATCAAGAATTATTCTACCTTGACATATGATTAACAATGTCTAAAATTCGGATTTATATTTTAAAAGTTTTTCCCAACGAATTTAAACCAAAATTTGGTATCAGAACTACACTTATAGTGAAGGATAGGACCTGCGATGCTCGGGTTTGAAGTCCAGTAACTTAACCATTCGGCAAAAACGTACACCTCTGTCTAT
>JAPMOQ010029355.1:2242105-2270201 GCA_026543055.1 Argiope trifasciata | reverse complement strand
AAGTCCAGTAACTTAACCATTCGGCAAAAACGTACACCTCTGTCTATTAGCTGTTAGTGGCTTATTAAGATGTCACCTCACAATTACAATCAGAAAATCACACAACAAATTTGAAGTTTTCTAAGTCATTGCGTTTTTGAATTCTCGTCTTTGCAATGCTTTCCTAAACACACAGAAAATAAATTTCTTAACAGATTTAGTTTTGAATTCGAAAGGTATATCCACTTTGAACTTCCAAATTAACAGACTTTCGCTTAACGGATTGCGCTTGAAATTTGGCAGAAATGTTTTTTAAAAAAATTTAAAGGCCGCATAGCAAATTTATTTCCTCAAGGTCAAAGGATCGTGAGTTAGCTTTGTCACAGACAATATAATGCCAAAACTGTGTTTTTCGAGCTCAGGATCAATTAAACTAAACGGAAGTTAAGTCACATTCGAACTAAAATGTGAAATTGAAATCGTAAATTTTTAAATAAATAATGTAACTGAAATTTTAAAAGCCTTTCTCAATGAACATCTACTGCTCAAAGGTAGAGCTGCTAAACTCTTTATCTCCAAGTCAAAACCTAACTCTACAGAGGGTTTATCATATATGTCACATCAAGCGTATTGAAATTCACAATTCTATATTACAACTATAAATATTGGCATATTAATAATTCTTCTCATATTCGTAGTATAGAGAAATATTGTAATCGTTGGAAAACTCAAACTTTAGATGTTATCGAATCTGTATGTCAAACATTCCTTGGTTCGAAAAGAAATTTATTTCGAATAATATTTTGCCATGATAACATTACTCAACCCCACTTAAAACAAGACAAATAAAATCTTATATATGGATTTTAGAACCAATTAGCAAAATTTGAAGGGAATCCATTCCGAGGAATTCGATTTAGTTAGTTATTCAAGTATATTTATCTGTAATTACATGCATAAAATAATAAAGTTTAGCATCTAAAATGCAAATTTTTAATAAATTTTTGAATCAAATATATCAAAAGGTTCACTTTCCGACAATCTATACCCTCCCATGCATGTAAAATCAATAATTCATAAATACAAGGATTTAAATCAGAGAAATTCGGCAAGCGATATTGGGATTATGATTGTACTTCTGTGTCATTTCTACCCTTTTTAGATTAAAAAGGTCTAAAAAGTGACTTTCTAAAATGCAAATTAGCATGAGACTCAATAAAAAATGCTAGTTTTACGCCAAAATTCTATGTTTCGTAACTGCTGTTCATGCCTTGTATGACATTGGTGGCCTAATCAAAAGTCCCTAATTTTCATTTTAATTTACATTCAGCAAGGTAATTAGATGTTTGCCTTTCATGTCTCTCTCTTATTTATGCTTCCAGGTGTCATTTAGTTTCACACATCTCTGAACGGATTATTTTGCAATAGAGTACTCTTCACCCTATAAAATTTGTAAAAGTGTTGCACTTTCTATATATCAGTATTTTGCACTCACAAATATAATTTTTTGGAACACGATTATTTATTTTTATCTCATTAATTTATTTTTTCAGAAAATGTGGACAAATGATCCTATAGTAGAAGTGAATCCTTTCACCAACACTATGAAACCATCTCTGTACGCCCGATCGAGACTGCCCAGGCGAGCGTCCATAGCAACCACAGCCCTAGCGACAGATGTGGATTTTGTGGGCAGGGCTTCTATCGAGAGCGGCATTGCCAAAGTTCAGAACTTGCTTTCCAGAGTGAGCGAACGAACGTAGACTTAAATAAGAAATAGGGAAAATCTATTTTAATCATAGTTTGAATTCGACGTGAGAAGATAGTGAATTGGTGTTTTCAGCAGTGTGGGAATTTGCTGTGATAAAGAAATTCACTAGTCAGTATTGCCTAACACTGTTTCTAAAATTGTACAGATGGAACAAACTAAAGCATTGAGTGTCTGTCCTGAAAAGAGACATGGAAATAAAGTGTTAGTTAATAATATTTTGGTAAATTCATGAAAAAAAGAAAAATACTTTATTATGTATTATCTTACCAAATTAATTCCTTTATTAACTGTTATCCTTTGCGAATGAAATTGTATAAACTATTTATTGATAAGTGAATTGTAATTGTTATAGTTTCTTGTTTAGGACAGTGGTTCTCAACTTAAGTGATGAAACTTCTTGAGAGACACTAAGATCGGACGAAATAGACAAAATATTCTAATAACTCTTCAAAATAAAACGAGAATCATATATTATTTTATGCAATATAAAACTAAATGCTTTTTTAATACACACAAGGTGCTGCAGAAACAACTGACTACAGTGTGTCATTAAAAAACAAAATTTATTAAGTTTGCCACAGAATGTATGTTTCACCAAATTTAAACTCTGTCTAAGAAAGGTTGTATTGAGAACCAAAAAGACATCTAATTCAGTTCAATGGTATGAATGAATTGATGTATTCTGATGATGATTAGTTGTCTGTTATAAACGACATAACACCGATAAAGAGCTCATAATTAAAATGTACAAAAATGGATTTAAATAGGAGTTGGGCACAAAGGACTGGCCATTCAAAAACTTTCATGGGCATGTGTGTTAGATGCAAAAAAGCTAAAGGCCAAATAAAAGAGGTAAACTGATAACTGGTAAGTAACAAAATGAATGCTGAGAACTTAATAAAATAGGCTACACGTTGAGTATCTCAGACATGCTCTCACTAACAAATATATCAGCTTTAACGATGACGATTTCGTTAATCAGCATTAACGTAATTATTCCGCCGACATGGATGTTGCTTCTCTTTTTTTTCTTGGTGAAAACTTCCAGTCTTAGCCATTCTCTCTTTCTGTTGACCCTTGGCGGAAACTCTCAAAAGAGTAACGCTCAGTAAACTTAATAAGACAAACTTGTCATTTTCCTTATATTTGCAAAATGACAAATATTACATGTAACAAACAGCTGTTTACGTTTTCAGAAACTTCAGATGCAACCGGCATATGTTATTGAAGCAGAATATGTGGAGTTGAAATTGAAATTGTGGATGGGCGAGTAATTCGATTCCAGATTAGAAAGCACAGCTGAACAACACTTTTTTTTTCTTTTTTTGGAATTAGCAACAATTCAAGTTGCACAAATTCTACATCCAGTGGTAAAGAGAAAAGCTGCATTTTCTCATCGATAACCATAATACGTATATAACGATGGTTAGAGTTCGATGTTATAGCTAACATCCAGTTGATACTGCTGCATTCAGTGGTGGCAGCGGGATCGACTATACACACGAAGAAGGCATAGTTAAAATAAGACCCAAAGCCAGCAGAATCACTGGTGACGGAAATTATCAAAGTGATTGGTAATACTCGGATTCGTATTACAGATTCAGTATTCAAGAACCGATACGATACTTAGTGTTTTTTACTTGCGCTCAAAAAATGAAATTAACAAGTGATAAATTTGACCATCGAAGTGGCTAAAGAATAGATTCGCGTGACTATATAAGTGTAGTATTTTGAACCATGTTTGGTAGCAAAAAAATTTATTTTGATTCGCTTTCTATTTACAATTTCAGTAATTATTTTTGAAATACAATATAAGGCAACGCAAAAATTTTGCACATTATATAATTATATAATTTTACAAAATTTGATATGAGGTATCTACAAAATTTAATTAAATAGGAACATCAATGCAATCAAAAATTTAGAAAAAAAATATCGTTAAAACTTATGTGTAAAGTTGATTTTGAATACTAAAGGTTGAGAACCGCTGGTTTAAAACAAAATATAGTTGCAGTTATTAGAAAATATTGTGTGAAGAAGAGGACTTGTTTGTGGTTAATCGCAGTCGTCATTCCTTTCAGTCATAAGTAATGTAATGTATAATTTCCATGTATCGATTGAAACATGTTGGTTACTTGTAGATATAATGAAGTATTTTCTCCAGTACTGTATCCATAGCGCACGTCTCCATTTTTATATTTTGTATGTGCTGGGGTGGAGCTTATATTGAAAAATTAAGATGACATTTTATAGAAACTTTTGGAATGTATCTTTTACGCGCCCGATTTTTCCAATGCACTTTCTATTTAATGTCTTGTACTGCGATGCACTGCATTTGTACATATATATATTAGAAATAAAATATTATAAGAAGTGTAGTGTGAGTGTTATTATTGAATCTTAACGAATGAAATCTAGTAAGTCTTGCACAGGTTTCCAATCTAATCACTGATTAATACTTTGATAAAACGAAGAATCTCAAATAATTCTTGTACTTTTTGCAATATTTAAATAAGATTGACGATACTTGAAAGGCTTAAAGAATGAAATTGATAAAATTATGATTTATTCTATTCAATTTATTTCTCAAAATCTTGATTTTTTTTTCTTTACGTTATTTCCAGAATTTATATTTAAAAACGTTTTTAAAACAAAAGTCTAGAATTTTTTAGCATTTTGTTTAACAGATAAAACATAACACAGAAGTTTTAAATAAATAATTTTTAATAGTTATTGCCCTAGAATTTTTTTTAAGTTAAAAGTATTTTTTTCGATGATATAGACATTGAATACATAAATCATTATGACACTGAGCCGGCCATCAATATAGCAGACGATATTTATTTTTGAACTTCTTAGAAATTTGGCTACTTATGTTTAAAGGTGAGTTCACACGAGACTACTATTGCGCGCAATAGAAGATCACGTTTACTTCCGGAAAATCGCGTGACCACAACTGGACAATGGCAAATAGTTGTCCCATCGGGACAACTGTTGGCCATTGTCCCAAGGACGTTGTTTCAACTGTTCACACGAGAACAGCAGAGAGGTAACGATTACGCGCAATAGAAGATCACGTCTACTTCCGGAAAATCACGTGGCCACAAAGGGACAATGGCAAATAATTGTCCCATCGGGTCAAACGTTGTTCACGTTGTCTCAACTGTTTACACGAGGACAATACCGTGACAACAATAGATAGGAACGATTGCGGGCCATATAAGCCTCGTGTGAGCTCACCTCAATAGTAGGTGAAAAAATATTTTTCTTCCAAAACCAGTAAGAGTGAATCAACTGGGGTGAGCATTTAAATGAATTATGCCACTTATATTAGATGCATATAAATTATAAAAAATAATTCTATTGTGTGCACTGATAATTTTATAAACAATTATTATTTGTTTGTTTTGTAATAGGCAATATGTATTTTCTTTTGGAATTTTTTTTAAAGAAGATCAGTAAAATCTTGACAGAATGGAGGTATCTCCATTTTGAATTATTTAATAACTTATTTAATCAAAATAATTTATAAAGTTATACTCAATAAAAGAAAATGACGAGCATATTCTTACTAGTTGAATTGATTGGATCAACGGCAAAAAACTCGCTAACTAGGTTGCTTTAAAGGTAAGAGCTTTATGTAATTTTTAAACAATATACTCTCGTAAGTGTTTATTTGGATAAACTTTCTAATAATTCTAATTTTTACTACATTTCAATGCAGTAACTACTAGAATTTTTTATAATATTCTCATATAAAGCCTTATAAATTCATTAAAAAATGATATTCTTTTCGAAATTAGATGGAATTGAGATTTATAATATTTGTTCAAAATGCCACTTCTTATTGTGTCGCATTGCTATAATGATAAAATCCTAGTTTAGACACTAAACAATATGTGAGAAATATTGATCTTTGGTAGAAATTTAGCACTTTTATTGAATCTGACATTTGATCATTGGTAATTAATCCTTGAAATGTGGTTAATAGTACTTGAAAATCGGATTTGTGTTTTCTTTTTCAAACGGATTTAAACAAAAATGTGATACAAAACTGCACTTGTTGTCCAAAATTTCACACTAGATTTGAAATATTTCAGTAATTACCATAAAGTTCTGTCGAGTTTACATATTTCTAAAAGTACAGACCGACGGATGGTCAATTTTTTGTTGAACTTGATTAAAAATTTGATAGGTGTCTACAACCTAGGTGTATTTGTACTAAATTTTATTTAGCTAGATCTTTTTTTAAGCAGTTATCATGTTAATTTATATTCGGATGAATTTTATACAAAATTTGATACGCCAAATTTGTTCTACAAAACAATATAACAAGTCTTGTTTCTCCAGCTCAAAGCGTTTTTTAAAAAGCATTGACAAAAGACGGAATGACAGACAAACAGACATTTTCCAAAAACATATTTTTTCAACTCATGGAGGTAAACTTGGAGATTCGCCTAATGCTCGAGTCCGAATTTACTAGAAAGTAAAAACATTTGCTTGAATAGTATTATGCATCGTTGCATACTTGCTGCTGTAACATTACAGTTGATTAAAATCAAAGTCTTTATTTTACCATATGAGAACATATCTGTTTTGGTTAGGATGTTTTGAAGCTCGCGTAAACAAATAGTTAAACCTCAAAGTTTAAATGAGAAATGAATAAAGCATAAATAGAAATTTTATCTTTGTCTGCTTCACCACTTTTACCAGTATAGCATTATTATTATGTATGCTTCTTTGAAAGCAGATGCGTTTTAAAAGGTTGACCTGCTGTTAGTTACATGGGTTTTCGCCATAGTAATCCTACGGGACTATAGAAGATCCCCCAGGGAGTCATCCACTGCGCATGCGCAGATGGTTTTTGTTATGTAAGCTACATATGTTAGACATGGAGTTTTCACTTAGAAATACAGCCGAAAGTTCTCTAAGCCCCCAAAAGTTTGAATCCATTGAGCAGTACGAATTTCCCATAATATTTGTCAAATCAATGTCGGATCTATACCATCGAGTTCCTATGGGTCTCGAGATGTCGATGATGTTAACTTTCTTTCAGACCGAAATATGCTATATCTCGATGGGATCCGTCTTAAACCTCGTCTCAATCAATAGTCAGATGGCATTTTCATTGAAATTCTTACCTCGATAAAGTTCGAGATCGGGTCTCTAAATTTACAAATTCAAGTTATATTGCATTTGCTCGTATTGTAGGATAGTACTCGCCGAAATGCACTTTACGGTACGAGTTCTACTCTGAGTGATTCGCAAGATAAGGCTTCTCAAGATTGTAAAAATTTGAATTTTCGAGCTCATCTTTGCAACAACTCTCTTTACTCTTGACATTGATACACTACTCGATCTCCTCTATCGAACGATACCCATGTACGTTGCTTACGTAAATAGAAGCTGAGAAACGGATACGAGAACGGAAAAAGAACTTGATCTTGTTTTGGTTAGAGAGGATTGAAGCACAAAATAGCGTCGGCAATGAATAAATCTTAAATGGATATTTTCATTTAGGGTTTCCTTAGTTTTCCCCGATGAAGCCTTGCAAAGGAAAAAAGAAAGGGCAAACAGAGGAAGGAACAAAGCATTCAATCAAACATTCGGAGATAAAATCTTCAACCAACGGAAGCGAATGATGAAAATTTTAAATGAGAAGCTGGTCGAATTAAACATGACCGTAAAATATCTTTTGAACGGGAACGAAGAAAGCGTAAAAGTATGCAATATATTGCAAATTCTCAATCGCAATGCTCAACCTCAGACACAGAACGTGTGCCATTTGGATTATAAATGTTCAACCCAAAATGTCTTCGATTTGATTCTGAGTTTCAAATATCCCTTTCCAGCTCCAAGAAATTCATTGAAAAAAAATGCTCTAAACGTTCTCACACGATAACTTGTAATTTAGAATAACATTTTTCATTTTTCTTTGTGTGAGTGGTATAAATTTCGTAATAATTTAACATTCTTTCAAAATTCGGATAAAGAGTTGATTAGTGTTCCCACCGAGACTGTAGCCAATATGGCAACCCAATGAAACGACCTTCTAGCAACTCTAATGCTGTTTTGTTTATTGCTTTTTGCAATGTTTGAGTTGTGCATGCACTACAATATTTTATGAAAAATGTTAAATTAAAAATAATAATAAAGATTTATTAAAGATTTCAATTTAGATTTGTACCATAATTTTTTAATTGCTACTAATAAGACTCTGCAACTTTATTTTTAATATAAACAGAAAAAAATTATTCTTTTGCAATTTTTAACTGCCAGTGTGTGCTTTAAAAAATCGTTAGAATTCTTACTTTAAGAGATCGTCTAATTTCTTACTTTAAAAAACTGTAATGGAATTACTTGCAGTTCTTGTAATTCTTTTTTTCACAGTCATGATTAGCTTGATAATTTGTCATATCAATAATCGTGTAAAAATGGTTGTCTGGTCAATGGGATGGTAGGAAGAATTTAGAAGGTGAATGGGAATCAGAATGGATTAAGGTCGAAAGAAATAGGGTTTTTTTTCTTACAGGTTGATGAACTTAGGAAAGAATGTTTGTATGTTCTGTTTCTGTTATCCACATAGTGGTGAGATGCCACAAAATGTTTCGTGAAGCTACTAGGTTTCCGCTCCCACTACTAGCGAGGTAATAAGATGCTTTTTTGAGTTAAAAAGTTATGCCTAATGCCTTCTTCAAAGACATCACATGGTCTAAATTTTACTTTTTGTAACATATCGGCGGAGCCGATTTGGAAAACTTCATTTCAAAATTGTTAGGATAAGCAGCGATAGCAATTTCAAAGATTCAAAAAATGTTAATAAAAATCTCAGATACAGATTAAATAAATCTGATTAAAATAAAAATTGCAATACTTATCAATAAAGATAATAAATTTAAGACGGAAAGTGGTAAACGTAACTGTTTCGCAGAAATCCTTGTTTATTTTATTCTTCAACTTTATTGGTGACTTGTCATCCTTGGTGCAACAGAAGACACACTAAATTACATTTTTACCCAATATCCTTACGATCATTGTCGGAAAACATTCTTAAAATGTTTTCTTTGTAAATTAATTAAATACATGACAAATACAAATATTTTTACAATGCAGAACATAATTTCTTGATAATATAAAAATTATTTTCAAACCTTAATAAGTTCGGAAGGTATCGTGGAAAACACCAGAATTCTAAAAAAAAAAAAAATTTATTAAAATTACGAAACAATCAGTTCGAGATGCATATTCCTATCCTCAAAAAGGAATATGTGCCAGGTTGCTCTAATTTAGCCTATAGAACGCCAATATATACAAAAGTATAATCTTTATATTAATCAAATTTTTACTTATAATAAAGGAGAAAATGAAAGATATTTAATAAACAAATCACACGATTTATATGAAGATGCATGTAATTATAATTTAGGGTACACATAAAAAATTACATCTATAAGCGTTTTCATTGATTTCCATATCAAATAGGTAAAATCGGTAGCTTGATTGCTTCTATTGAAATGATTCTTTGATTTCTCTTAATTATTTCAAATACATGGATTGCAAGCAAATAATTGGATACCGAATGCCACTTATCTAATACCCTTCTTCGGTTAAAATAGAATTTTATCACATTCAGCATCTCCATGTTGAATTTCGCTTATAAAGGAGGAAGTTCTGATTTGTTCAAAATTCAGGTCATAGTATCTAAACTAATGCAGACTAATGCTAATTATTAGAATAGACTTATTAGGATTACTATGCTTAATACATTAGGATAGAAATGAAACTTAGTATTATATAACATCAGAGGCTTAATGACAAGATCAGGTCTTCGAAATCGGAAAGTCCCTATACAATATCCGGTTCTATCAAAATCCTATCATGTAATAAGAGGATTTGGCCCAAGATAATTGCCCTGATACTGATGTAATGTGGAATTTTCGAGAGTGGAGTGCCAGCTCAGTTGTTGTAGTCATCATCTAGCAATAGTTCAAGATAATAAGGTCCATCCCAAAATAGCCTTAGTGTGCTTTCAAACTGGATGTCAATTTGATTAAACTAAAATTTATAATATTAATGTATAATCCAATACACTATTTAAACTTCAATCTTTACTTTGACTAATCGCTTGAAAAAACTTAATTCCTATAATCTGTTATCAGCTATGCTAATTCAAAAATAGAGGCTTATTCTATTGCTAACTGAACAAAGTATATCAGATATTGACAGCATTTGCAAAATTTCCTAGAAAATAAAGAGTAAATCTATCACAAAATATGCCGCCTGCTTTAGACGAGAAAAAAGAAAAAGTCTACATGGGAAATCAAGCATCTGTCATTCTTCTGAAATGCTATTTCCATTTGCTAATTCTTTTTCATCGACAGGCATTCTTTGTTCCATAATAGCACTCAAAAATCATTTTATTGGGATTCACTCGATTCGTTGAAAAGGAAAATCGCAATCGAAATTTCTGCCTTTCTTTTCTGATATGATTCTGGCAGAAACGTTTAAACATAACCAGCATTTCACACTATTCTCAAGCACTCTTTGGAATTCGATTTCTTTCTTTAATAGTCAACTATTTCAAAAATGACTTGGAGATACTTTATTCAGTTTATTCATAAAATGCTCGCCTTTAAAGTCATGATATTTGCTGGTAAGTTTAAAACATTTTATTAGAAGATAATAAAAAAATGTGTTAAATGGTGTTTGAAGCAAAATTTTATTTCCTTTTAGTTTTTTGTTAAATTGGAATTGAAATAAACATTTTTCTGTTTAAAATTAAAAATCACTTAGTAATTTCCTGATTATTCAAAATACAGTTATTTATTTTCCTTCCTTCTTTTGAAATAGCTTATTTGACCTGAAGTTCAATTTTTCAGTTAATGTTAATCTATCCTCTTTAAAACATAAATAAATTTTAATATTTGTTTTTACATTTTGTGAGTCTTTGTTTATTAAATTGCCATATTAATATTACAATTGCCATATTAATATTACAATTTTATTTATTAAAAATTCATGACTGTTTTTAAATGAATTTAAGATTTCTGATTTAAAAAATTTTTAATTCGCTGACTAAGCATTTAGAACTACATTTCAGATAGATAATAAAAGTGACCATTTTATATTTAACACAGAATCTTGTATTTACAAATTTTTAATTTTTTTTTTTACATATTGTGAGCTTTTATTTATTGAAGAGTCATGACTGTTTTTAAATGAATTTAATATTTTGGTAACCTAATAAATTTTTCTTTATAGATATCGAAAAAATATATATATAAAATTTCATTTGCCGATTTAGCAATACATTTCAGATAGATTATAAAAATAACTATCTTGTATTTAATCTAGAATTACAAAAACAGATATATTCAAAAGTGATTACAAATATGTAAAATTCATTCTTATACCCTTTTTATGCTATATTCCAGAATCTTTTGGCTCTCAAGATTGGAGCATTTCTTATTGATTAAAAATTTGATTTGTTATTGTTATAAAAAAATACTGCGTAGTATGAATACAGAAAAAAAATGAAAAAATTTTATGAAATTCTTCTAAAATATTAAAATAAGCTCTAATTCTAGAAAATTTCATATAAAAAAATATTTTCCATTGTATCTTTGTCAAACGAAAAAAATTGCGAAATTGCAATTTTTGAAACAAATGCTACCTATATTTACATTCTTTGTTTGAACAGAATTTCAAATAAATCATGCATAAATTATTATGAATAAAATTAGTAGTGTAAAGATTAACATCATTTTATTTCGTAATTAAACTTTTTATTAGAATAATTCCATGAAATTCAAATTTATTTTCAAAAACTTTAAAAAACTTCAGGGATATTTTATTCAAAAATTCTTAATAGAAGTGAATGAATCTGTTTCATTTTATTACGAAAAAATTATAAATTGCATTAATTTTTTTAAAATTTCATCATATAGGGAGTTTTTGGTTTTTGTACTCATAAAATATGCTGAATTCAAGAAATTGGCTTCTGAGTAATGTTTCAACTTTTAGATTTAAGTCTTTAACAATCTGATCTTTTTTATTTGTAAATTTTCATTGCGGTATATTTCTAACTTTTTCTCTAATTTTATCGGAAGAAATCTTTTTCCCCTTCCTTTTTTTAAGGTTAAATCTTATTGAAACTTTTTTATTTATTAGAAAATTTTTTTCATTACTAAGTATTACTGCTTATCACATCATTATTTTTATAAATATTTCAGTTAAAGCTATTAGCATTTATACTTATTTCAAAATCATAATGATGCAGATATGTATCAGACGAAATGCCATGCTGCATTGCAGATGTTTGTAGCATCTGCGCATATTAAATGTAAATTCAGTTAACAGAACTCTCAAAGCAGGTGCAACTATCATTACCATCATATCGCCTTGAGCATAACTTGAGTAGAATTCTATATCTGAAATTCTTGGCTTAAAACAGAAATCGTTTTCCGATAATATTGGAAAAGTAGTAAAATGTTTCTTATTCTTGAAATAAAAGTAGTCAGTTCTTGAATAGTAAAGCTGATAAATACTTCAAAGCTATTATAACTTCTAATTACTTCGTATAAATGTAACTTTTAAGACGAGTTAATTTTTTAAAAAGGAAACATTTTTTTTATTCAAAAGAAAAGATTTATGTTTTGTATCTCTTTTGTAACCATATGGTTTTTTATTACTTTCAAAACTAACTTTTAAAATCTAAAAATTTTGCATCTTACTTCATGTAACGTATACACTTATGATTATATTTCTTATTAATTATAAAACTCGTAAGTTCTGATATTATTCCTAAAATCGGGAATCATAAAATAAGTGACTGAACGTTAAAAAAAACTGTAAATCAAATTATTTTATTTGAGCATTATTAAATATTAGAACTGAAAAAACATCCGAACTAAATTCAAATTTAAAAAATATTATAAAATAAATATTATAAAAAATATTCAAAGTTTTATTTAAAATATCACTGTACCAGAATTATAAATCATTTCATTTATGGTTTTTAATCATTTCTTTACATTTTAATTATGTCTTAGAATTCTGAAGTTTAAACGAAGCAATGTCCTTTATTCTACTTTAAAAGTTTAATCAATGTAAATTTTTAAATAAAAAGGCAAAAAAAAAATCTATTAAGCTAAGTGTGTATATATATATATATATATATATATATATATATATATATATATAATTTGCATCAAAATATGATCATGTTTATTTCTCTTTATAATAATAAAAATTAGACAAGATAATTTCTACAAATTTGAATATGCTTGAACGTACAGAAATTTGCTGTTCCTAATAAAAGTTATAGCACATATAAATACTTCAGAAAATATAAAAATAAAGTACGATATTTTAATCATCTGTACAGCACAAAATAGAACCTGCTTTATAAATGATGCAGATGGTGCTTTTATAGTTGACATCACAACATCATCTGACAAAGGATTCTTTACAGTTAACATAGAAATGACAAAAATCATTTCTGTGTCAACTAAGCATCATCGCACATTATTCTATCATCTTACCATAATATTAAAAATAAAACAAATCTAAAACTGATAGCGAATAAATATGTGTACTGCTTAATTTCAATTAATTCCTTTCCCTATGTCAGTCTTGTTAATACGATAACGAAAGACAATAAATTGTAGACATTTGGCAGTCGGGTTTTAGCTCAGAAACTGCGGATATATTGCAAATTATTAACAAAATACAACATTGCAAGCTATGCCGATCTATCCATCTGCATGCATATGAGTACGAGATCTAAAAAATCCACCAGCTAGTTAGATAAAATTAAAAATAATATGTCATTGTAAAATTTTTAGATTTAAAGATCGGATTTTATAACCGAATTTATCAACAGCAAATGTTTGTCGATCTCTTTATCTGAAGATTCACATAAAGAGTTTCTCAGATCTGTTTATCTAAGCTATGTTATGAAAGTAATTCAAAAATGTAATAAACTAAATCAGTTGATTTTAATATATAATTTTTAATTCACAATTCTAGATATGTGTTTAGTTTTTAATAAAATCTTTAGTGTCTGACAGTACGCTTATTCGTACGGACATTTGCAAACATAACTTAAAAATACAACCAATAAAATAGGTGAAGGTTGATTTTGACACCAAAACGGCGAATTGTGAATTTAATATTTTTACTGAATCTATCATCCTTAGCGAGTTTATTGACGATTAATTCCAAGCATACGGATACTAGTATTTAAAACTCGAATAAGGGTTTCAGACACGTTTTTTCTGTATATTTTCCGTTTGGAAATTTTTTAGTAAACATTTAACACAAAACTGCATTTGTAGTCCACAAAATGCCATAAAAAATTTGTTGTAGCACTCTCTTTTTCCCCCTACACTATGATTCACTCATTACACGCCGCCCTCTGGCGAGTGCTTAGAGAGACAGTCAGTTAAGCCTCTGTTATCGTTATGTGTTGACGTGTTTTTTGTCCACTCTCTGTTTGTGTCTGTGTGTAACGTAACCTTATATGTTTTAATAATAAATTAATGTTACACAAGAAGGCTTATCTTAATTAGGACCCACCAACCACCGGTCACATTGGCGCCCAACGTGTTTTAATTGCGTTTACATTGACGCCCAGCATTTAATTGCGCCCTCCGCATTGCAGCGCAAGCGTGCTTTTAAATTTCAGCCTTCAAAAACAGAGTAAAAGTTCCGAACCCAGAGGTTTGGCTCAATTTTTTTTCAGGTAATAGCAATTCGAATGCACGCCCTGTGCAAGATTTATCTTCATTGGATTATGTTAATTCCCCACCCTGGAGGAAAAAGGCTTTCTATTGCCAAACGGATGTGTTATATCCCATCGTTGCTTCATTAAATGATAAGTACTTATTTTTGTTTCAATTTTGAAAACTTTATTTCTTTGGCCATCCTAGAAAAGAATACCATACTCATTCATACGTTTAGATTAAATAAATTTGTGTTAACTTAATTTGCCACACCCCTGGCATATGTACTATAATACTGTTGTATAAAACTCATGATATAACAGTCAATTTAAAGTTTTCTAAAAGCAGTTCTTTAAAAGTTTTCTCATATTTCTATATGTAGATTTTCTATTGGTGTTAAAAAGTTATATTTGTTTGAAAAAATATTTCTTTCAACCTAATAATATATAGTTTAAGTTTCATTCGTCAGTTTCGGTTTCGGAACGAAACGCAAATGTTGCTCTTTTGCGTAGCCATTATTCGGCGCGCCAAATGTCTGCTCCCCCCCCCCTTTTCTCTCTCTTCGCTTTTCAGAATATTAATGTAATACACCGGATGCAGAAAAAGAATCTGAATGATTCATTTATATCATATTAAATGAGTAGAAACCTACTGATCTTTTATTACTGGAGCAAATAAATAAAATAAAAAGGAAATCTTTTCGGATCGTGATTTCAAAGATTTAATGTGTGTATATATATATATATATAAAAGTGATCATTATTTCTGTCAGAACTGTTCTGTGTTTTATTTTTTAAGCGCATGGTATAGAAATATATATATATTTTTTTTCTTTTTCTTTTTTATGAGTATTCGTACAACTTTTCATGATTATTCTAGATTTGATTATTCTTTAAGAAATGACATGTTCTTTTAATAAATTTTGGTAAATATTATTTTATTGAAGAATTAAATATAATCACTGGAAATTTTAAAATGTTATGATAACATTCTAGTAGGAAATTCAAAAGGTTTAACCGATTACAATAATTTAAAACTTTATATTGTTATGAAATTGATATTATCTTTAATGAATCTTGTGTATTTGTGTTTATTTTTGTAAATTATTTAGTGATTGCAAGTGTTCTTTTATACTCTTAAATTTCTTTTAACTATAATGTAAAAGACGTGATTTTGTGAACAACGGAAAGAGTTGTGTACAAGTGCCTAAACCTAACAACAAGGATGAGTTTCTTGGGTAAGGGTCTTAAAGCCGATCTCATCTTTGTGGCTGAGGAAATGGGTATTGATGTCCCGAAAGATGCGCGTCTCCCCGACATAAAAGACTTAATAATACACAGTACAAACTACGATGAAGACTTTGTGCGAGAATTCCTAAAATCGGTGATCGGTGAAAGGATTACCGCAAAAGAGGAAGAAAAAGTTTCTCGTGAAAACGCGTTTAAATTAGAGAAACTTCGTTTGGAATTAGAAGTCCAAAAACTTGGACAGCTATCGCCTTCAAGTTCCGTCGCTGCATCACCAAATCAACTAAATTTACAACTCAAGAGTCTAATCCCTGAGTTTGACCCTCAACAAGATGACATGTCACTGTTTATCAATGTCTTTCAAAGACAAATGAAATTTTTAAAAATAGATAAGAAAAATTGGGTAGCATATTTACTTGGCGTCCTGCCAAATGAAGTTGTAAAAATTATTTCAAGAGAATCTGAGGAAAAAGCTCAAGATTTCGAACATATAAAAGCTATGCTTTTAAAAAGATATAAATTAAACGCAGAGAAATTGCGATATCTTTTCGCAATTCATAGAAAAAAACCAGAAAAATCTTGGAAGGATTTCCATTTTGAGTTAAGAAATTACTTTGAAGGATGGTTAGAAGAACTAAATATCCAGGATTTTGATAAGCTGAAGGACTTGATGATCCTCGATAAAATGAAAAAACGTGTCCCTCCTGAGGTAAAGGACCATTTCTTGGATATATGGTGTGAATGGGTCACTCCCGATGACCTAATAGAGAAACTGGACACCTACGACAGTCTGCGCCCAAACAGTAAAGAAACACAAGCTTACAAGTCGGAAAACTTCAAGAAACCAGCTGATTATGGAAAATCAAATAGAAATAGGACTTTTAACGCTAAAGGCCCAAAGTTTCGAAATGAACATAATCCTGATCGACTGTCTCTGTCTGAGATTCCCAGTCAAAGTAGGCGGTATCCCGGGGTCCCCAGTCGAAGTAGGCGGGACTCCATTAACAAAGACATAGTACACGAACGAAATAATGAGAGACTTGAAGAGGACAGAAGACCCCTGAACTGTTATGGCTGTGGAGCTCCTGGAATAATCAAAGCAAAATGTCTCACATGCAACCCAGCATTGAAACTAAACCCTTCTGTATCGTCAAGTCTCAATCATATGAACTTTTACAGTTTTTCAATGGAGGATAAACAAATAAGCATCATTAATATATCTGTCTGTGACACTCATGCAGCTGTTTGCGCCGACACAGGTGCAACACATTCAGTAGCTGGAGAAAAGCTATTTGAACTTCTTAAGAAGAACGGCTTGAAATTCAAAAGCTAAGTTATAGATATGACACTAGCTGATGGCCAAATTCAGAAACCGGAAATACTCACTACAACTGTAGACATTACGGTTAAAGGTTAAAGTATTCCGACAGAACTCATTGTATTGAAAAACGCTCGAGGAAACAGAACTCTTCTAGTTGTTGACTTTTTGAGTAAAGCAGGAATCGTCCTAGATCTCTGCAGCAGGCATTGGTATTTCTCAGAATCTCCGCGAATCAAATATGATTTTATTAAAACACCACCTGACATAAACGCTCTGCTGGCATTTCCTACTACTCTAAATCCCTATGATCTTCGTGAAAATGAAGGAACAAATCTTTCGCATGAACAAAAACGTCGCCTCAACACCCTTCTCGTAGAATACGAGACATGCTTTCAACCAGGGGAAGAGCCTACACCTTTCATCGAACACAAAATTGATACTGGAGATAAGCTTCCTGTTGCAGTACCTCCTTACAGGTTGTCTCCTGCCAGACAAGAGATTTTGAAGAAGGAAATTGATTCACTTCTCGCCTCTGGAGTAATCGAAGAATGCGATTCTCCCTATGCCGCTCCAGTAGTGCTAGTTCCAAAACCCAACGGTGATTTTCGTCTTTGCGTGGATTACCGGAAGCTCAATGCGGTTACAAAGCCTGATTCCTATCCTCTTTCGCGGATGGATGACCTATTGCAAACCGCAAAACAAACAGCTTACATGTCTACCATTGATTTAAAAAGTGGATACCATCAAGTTCAAATGTATCCTCCTGACAAAGACAAAACTGCATTTGTTTGTCAATTTGGAATTTACAGATTTACAAGGATGCCGTTTGGATTAAAAACAGCACCCGCGACTTTCCAAAGACTCACGGACATTTTCCGAAATGGCCTTAAAGTCAAGACTTAAGCATATTTAGATGATTTGATTGTTATATCTTCTACATTTGAAGAACATCTTGAAGATTTACGTCAAGTATTTGATCGCCTGAAATACTTTAAATTGCATGCTAATAGAAACAAATGTAATTTCGCTTGCCCCAAAGTAAAATATTTAGGTCACTTTATCACCAAGGCTGGTATTGAAGTTGATCCTGCAAAAGTTGAAGCAATAGCAAAAATTCCTCCTCCCCAAAACACAAAACAAGTCCAAAGTTTTTTGCAAACCTGCAGTTGGTATCGTCGTTTTATACATCAGTTTGCAGAAATTTCTCGCCCATTAAGCAATCTTACTAAGAAGAAAACCACATGGAAATGGGGCGAAGAAGAGCAGTGTGCATTTTATGCAAAAGAAAAACTAATTTCTCCACCGGTTCTAAAACAGGTCGATGATACTAAACCATTTGTTATCCGAACAGATGCCTCAAATTATGCTCTAGATGGGCTTTACAGTTGCAATCATTTGACCTGACAATAGAATACATTCCTGGTAAAGCTAATGTTATAGCTGATATGCTCTCGCGACCTGTATGTGTTCACAACAATTCTAATTGGGAATTATGCACTATATCTATCGATTTGCCATCAAGAAAGGCCAGTGATATGCGTGAAGAACAGTTAAAAGATGACGATTTGAAGAAAATAATAGACTGTTTCGAAAACAATGATAAAGATGAGAATTTTGCTAACTGGTCAAATCGAGGCTACCTTATGAGTAATGGTTTACTCTATCGCTACTCACCAGATTCTGAATCTGAAGACGCACAATTGGTTGTCCCAAAGCAAGAAATGGAAAGAGTTCTTAGAGAGCACCATGATGCCCCTACAGCTGGACATTACGGCACTGAAGGTATAATAAAATAGCCTCACGATACTATTTTCCTGGAATGAAATCCTACATTTCAGAATGGATAAAGCATTGTCCAGAATGCAACCGTTACAAGGCTAACAACCAAAAGCCTGCTGGATTGTTAAGAACTCCAGTATATTCTCAAAGATTCGAGATAATTTCGATTGACTTATTTGGTCCTCTACCAAGGACGGCTACAGGAAAACAGTGGATTTTTATTGTGGCAGACTGTGCTACAAGATGGGTTGAATTATTCCCTCTTGCTCATGCCACCGCGCATGAATGTGCTACAACATTGATCGAAGAAGTGTTTATGCGGTATGGCATACATAGAAGAATCATCAGTGATAACGGATCACAATTCATTAGTTCCGTACTCCAACAAATCTGTTGTACTCTCAATATAGACCAATGTTTAATTCCAGTCTATTTTCCCCAAGCAAACCCTGTCGAAAGGAAAAACAGAGACCTTAAACCTCGTTTAGCAATACTTGTGGGAGATGAACATGATACCTGGCATTCGAAACTCCCTGTAATTCAAAGTGCCATGAATACAACTATTTGTGATACTACAGGACATACTCCTGCCTTCCTACAATTTGGAAGAGAACTGCGCACTGTTGACGATGTTGTGCAAAATTTCAAAGCCGTGGTTGAAAATGATAACTTTGTTCCAGAGATAACCCCATATCTCAAAAGATTTGCATATATCACTAATGATATACGAGACCGAATAGAAAAGAAGCAAGATCAACGGAAGAAATACTATGATAAAAATCGAAGAACTGTTTATTTTTCTCCTGGTGATAAAGTTTTGGTAAATTTGCATCCCATTAGCAAAGCCAAAAACAAGAGGACCTCAAAGTTTATGCCCAAACGTGATGGTCCATACCTTATACTAACTCAGAAGTCGCCAACATCATATGTTATTTCTAGTCTTGACAAGCCGTCAGAACCTATTGCAACCTATCATGTTTCTGCACTTTCGCCTTTTAAAGATGTGGCTTCAAAGCCAATTGCTCCACTCAGAAAGCGAGGACGACCACGAAAAATCACTGTGGCACCCCATGCCACAAATCAAGACTCTTCATCTGCACCAAAAATTACTGTGACACCCCATGCCACAAATCAAGGAACTTTGTTTGTGCCAAAATCTTCTCGGCTTAAACCCTTTACCCAGAGAAACCAAAGGCCAAAACCAAGAACACAGACTGCAACAAGAGTTCCTACTTCTAGTACTGGCTACTTGCCGGGACGTCGGCGCAGCCAGAGGGGGAGACTGTAGCACTCTTTTTCCCCCTACACTATGATTCACTCATTACACGCCGCCCTCTGGCGAGTGCTTAGAGAGACAGTCAGTTAAGCCTCTATTATCGTTATGTGTTGACGTGTTTATTGTGCACTCTCTGTTTGTGTCTGTGTGTAACGTAACCTTATATGTTTTAATAATAAATTAATGTTACACAAGAAGGCTTATCTTAATTAGGACCCACCAACCACCGGTCACATTGTTACATTTAAGTCATTACGTTTTTGAGTTATATTTGAATGCTTCTAAAAACAGGTTTGGCTTAAACATTTAGATACTAAATTTGTATTCCGAATTTTATCTGTATAGCTCTTTTCGTTCTTTAGTTATTTTATATTCAAACAATCGGACAGACAGACTTCCTCTAATTGGAGTTTGCTTAAAATTTGACAGAAACATAAATTTTGGTTTAAAGACAGGACACCGAATTTCATATGTGTAGCTCAAAGAGTTTTGGGGTTTTCTTTGTCACGGACAGACAAAAGCACATTTTCGAAAAATATATTTTTTGAGCTCGGATAGGTTAAAAACGCTAAGAAGTTTTTAAAATGTTTGTCAAACTCTAAAGTTCGATTTTTTTTATGATTGCAATACTTTATACTACATATACCAGAAGGTAAAAAAATGATCGGAGTGAAAATCCTGAGTGAAAGTAAAAACTAATTTGAACAATGATCTAGAAGATTTTGAAATAGCAAAAAATTAAAATACAGTTAATCTAAAATTTCGTTCCATCTTGGAAACACAGCATGATCGGTAGAAAAACTGATTTTGGAGCTGATTTTAAAACTAATTTTGGATTCAAACAATTTGCATTCTGCTAAAAGTCTTTCCTTCTTATTTCCAATATAAACCTTAAGTCCCAGTTTAAATTTAATTCAATTTGGTACTGGTAGCAATACATTTTAGCGATGTGATTATTAATATTTGTAGTATACTTTCCCTTGATTTTACAGAATGCTTTAAGCAGTTTAGGGGGTTAGTTTTATTAATAATTTTAACTTGAATATTAATAAATTTAATTGCTGATCTATGACATGGACGATGAACAAACAATACGAGAAGTAGAACGTTGTTATTGTTTGCAGGAGTCTAAAATCTTAAATTGAAATTTTATCGGTTTCAATACGGAAGCTTAAGGCCCTACTTTTGTTTCAACCAATTACATTAACTTACAGATTTAACTTTTGTTAGTACTCCCTTATACAACAGGAACATAACGAAATGTATTGTCCCGGATATTATTTCATCTAGTGATCACTAACATATTTGTCTGGAATTGAAAATGAATAACAGTCTGTACAGGTTTTTTAGCTTGGGTTTCACAGGTTTTTTTAAGTGAGGTTTCACAGGGTTTCTTAGATTAGGTTTTATAGGAGAGGTTTTAGGTTAGATTTTACAGGGGTTTAGGTTAGGTTTTATGGATTTTTTAGGTTAGTATTTTACGTTAGTTTTTTCAGCCATTTTAAAAAGCTCCTGAAGAATAATCGCTGCTAATTATCTGCATAAAAGTTGTTAATAACTATTTTTAATGGACTGTCAAAATCTTTAGCTTAGTTCGCATCCAAGTGGTAAAAAAAATGATTGAAATAAATTCTAAAAATCTTGCCTTCTTTATTAATAGCATTGCATTGCATCAATTTATACAGCATTAAACTGGTGAATCTACAAAAGACATAGTCTAGGGCTCGTGTCTCTCTCACAAACAGGAAATTCAATGCTGTCAAAAAAAATATCAAAGCTAGTGGGATGAAATCTTCCCAAAATTTTCTCTCGTATTGTCTACTAGCGACTATGTTCGCGTGGAAATTTTGATGTATATGTACGAAAATCTATCAAATAATGACAAATCAAAAAAATTACACTTAACCTAAAAGCGATACATTTAAAAGTATAAGCATATACGAAAATATATATAACATAAATACAATTTAATAACAAAAACACACAACTGACGTAAAACTAATTTATTTTCATTGTATACTCAAAATAAAACAAAACAGCAAATCAAGTCAGTATTTCTTAAAAATCAGATCAAATCCATTTTATTTATTTATCGATATTGAGATGGCTACAACAGTATTATACACATACTTTTTAAAATTTTAATTTAAATGAAAACACAATTGTCATCACGCGCAAACACAGTTGGTGTCACGACAATCACGCGCGAACTTTACTGGCTTCTGTATCCGAAGCTAGGATGCGTCAATCTTAACGCTCATTGGTTATTTAGCAACACGACTTGGACAGTTGTTTATGGACGGGAGACAAATGTTTATTTAAATACAGTTTTTCAAAAAATGTGCATTACATAATTTGCATGTGTTAGCCATTTCACGTTAGTACGAGCGGAGACAAAAATAAAAATGGTCAATGGCTATCCCTTTTATTAAACCTATATGAATTGCTTACCAACCTTCTATGGTTGCCGAGCTTCAAGAGACGTCATATCAGCAGCCAATGAGCGTTAGGCATGGATTCACTTCTTACTTCTGAAATATGCTCTTCCCGAACTTTCAATGCCAGTTGGCTTAACGCACATGTCTGACTTTCTTACGCCAGTTGCGGTAATGCAATGCAGATTAGAAATTTATTTCCTTTATTCTGTTTTCTTTTAATTTAAAAATACTTCAAAATGAACCCGAAAGATAGATTTATTGACAACATTTGGTTTTAAATACATCAAACACAAAAAAAATTAATAGAAATAATTCTTCTAAAAATAACCTCAACTCTGTTGGGGGAAAAATCTGGAACCTTGCTTATCTTTGGTGGGATTTGGCCTCAGCTTTTTGGCGTGAAAGTTAGTTTTTAATTAATAAAAAATGAACCACTAAATTAACAAGAATAAAAAGTAGCGTATGTTCTATTTCTGACTATAATCTATCTTTGTGCTAAATTTCATCCAATTCTGTTCAGCCGTTCTGGCATGATGTAGTAACAAACATCCAAACTTTCACATTTATATATTAGTATAGATTAAAGTCTCATATCCTTCACCACGCACATGAAACTCTGAACTTAGGTAAAACCACGAATGTCTTTCATGGCATAGCGAACAATAGTTATGAAAAATTTATCTGTGGCGTGGATTTAAGTTTTACTGAGTCTATCTTATGATCTTTAACTATTGGTATTCAGTTAATAGATCTCAAAGTCGAATTTATTTTTAAGCTTGTTTTTCTAATCGATTGAACTCAAAATTTTGCCCACTAAACTATCTTAAACCAAACACTTTTGAACTATCGTTTTCTTGAGCTCGGGAAGATTGTTTTTGAAGATTACAATACTTTTTTACTCTGTCTGGAAAATTTATTTTAAAAATCACTATGAATAATATGGGTGTTTTTTCAGAATAATATTTAATAAATTGAAGAAAATCAGTCTTAATGCCTTTAATCCGAATAAGAAAGCTAAAATCCATCTGCTGATTTTTGAACTCATATGAATATTGGAAATAAAAAAGGAAAAATCTCAAAATTCAGTGGAAATCAAATTTTTAAAATTAATGATGTAACTTTAAAACTCTTTTAAAGCTTTAAATATCTAGTGATTTTAATTGATAATAAACTGGTTTAGTTCTCTTACATTGTGCCATTCTAAATTAATGCCACTTACAGATAAAATTACTAATATAGTTAAATTTTATTATATAACAGATAGAAATTTGGTCTAAATGTGATGCAATGCGGTAACCTAGAGAACATTATTCTATGGTACTTGCATGCAGAGTAACTCTCTTACACTACTTCAAATTATTACTAAAGAATATAAGTTAAATGATCTGGCTGATTTTTTCTTTATTTCACGTAATTGTTAAACACGAATTAAATAAATATCAAATTCATGTTTAACTCTTAAGAACACTTAAAAATCTATAGCGTAAGTAATAAATACTATTTCATCTATATTTTAGACAAAGACGTTGAATACGGACTGAAATACCTGAAGATTTGTACAATAATAGCTGTGAAGGGTGCGTTGAGAGTTCAAAAAGGTTAAACAGCGGAGACTGTCCTTCGCATCTTTAATAATCCAATGAAGTGGGTTGTGAAATCCCAAACCTTTATCGCATGCTCTATTATAAAGAGATGATAACCCTTCCCTTTTCCCATTCACGATATTGTGTATGTTGAATAAAGTCGCAGATGGCTTGCATGATTATGGTAATAATAGTCATGAAATATTTGGTGGAAATTTAGTTTCTTATAGTATCATTCGTGTGAAATTAATCCCTGGTATTTGGTTAATACACAAGTATTTTTGTCGCTTTTTTTTTCAGCCGACTGAAATCAAAATTTAGTACCCCAATTCAATTTTTGTTTTAAGATTTTATAAAAAATTTCATTCATTTAAGTAACTGCGCTTACAGGGTTACGAAAGTACAAACAAAAATATAGTCAACCTATTGACAGATATGATTCAAAATTTCAAATGGATCTATATTCCAGATGCTAAACCTAGAAACCATATTTTATTAATCAAGTTCTTTACGTTTTGTTGTCATCGTATTCATTTATACTCAATTTCCTTAGAATGGACTTCCATCAAAATTTGAAGGAAATAAACAAATGTGTCCATATACGAATTTTATCCGTCTTGTTTAAAGCGTTTTGGTATTGGCGTCGTGTTCACAAACAGAAGTATAGACATAATTCTTAGATTTTTAGACTCAAAGCGATTGCCAATATAGACACATGTCAAATTCTCGAGTTTGAAGATTTTTAAAGATGAAAGTATTTTATAATATTCGTGTACGCGAAGAATAATACAGTAAGATGTAAGAAAAAGCTACATAGTTTTTCAGCTAGTTAAATTTAATGCAATTCGCTTCGCGATTGGCTGGGCGACAGTCAATAATGATGAATCAAAATCTGTATATTAAATATTTCGGCAATATGAGCTATTAGGGGTGAACAGGTTTGCGAGTATATATGTCAAATCTTATTTTATGAATTCTGTTAAACTTCTGATTGACGCTTCCTTAGTGAGGATTTTTAGTCCATCTAATCGGTTTTGTTCTGAGTGAAGTTAAACAGCTCCTCTCCTAGAATTTGTTCATAGGGAATGAAAAGCTGGCGATTTTACCACGTAGTTGCATTTGTTGGAGAGGAATTACTCTATCTTGTATCTTAATCCTGCATAAAATATAATAAAAATAAATATTTTTACAAGAACTTGCAAGAATTCTGTAATAGTTATAGGTCTAATTTGGAAACACAGCGAATGGGGAGTACATTTTTTTTTAATTTTTAATAAATAATATAAACATATTAACTTCATAAAACATTCGATCAGGTCAAAATCTTTTAAATAAGCCCTCACCCAAACATATATCTTAGAGTGGCTGTTATAGCTTTTTAAAAAATATTTCAAAATACAAATAAATAAATACAAAAGTCTACGAAGTTGGCAAAAGAAACTGCGAGATCCATGGTGCTTTAAAATAGTGATTGTTATTTAGTTTCTTATAATTAAATAACATTTTCTAGATAAAAATAATTTTGATAGTTGTATTTTAAGTAAATAATAACAATATTTTAATTCAAGTATAAAATGTTTTACTTTTGGAATATAATCGAAATATCTAGTGATGTTCGGAGTTTTGTATTTAAATAGATATATTTTACTTATATAATTCACGCTATCTATCAATAAGTATTTCGGCACCCAAGCAATTTAAGATATCAGCGGTCTGCATCTACATCACAGTTTCTGTACTTAAATATCGTTTAGGAAACAGCATTAACATTAGTCATATACAAGATGCCACGAAATTCAGGTTGATGCTTTGGGCACATATTTAGTGAGTTAAACACTCCCACATAGGCAGTATTTTTTTATAATTCAGAAGTAGAAGATGAGTGGTGATTATTGGAATGTGATGGCCGAGTCTAAGAGATACACTCGGTGAGTGGAGTCTAAAGAAATTCTGAAAAACCGCTCCAAACCGATGACTCATATATCCAGAAGTTCTAATAAGGATTCGTAACTGTAGTTTCGATAAATACCATCCTCAACGCTCCTCAAAGAAGCCCTTTACGCGGTTTCCATGGTTGTGCTACCGTCCATAAGTCTTTGATTACAAAATCCAACTGAGTTGCTTGGCGGAGATGCTGCAAGTTGCGACGAAATTGAACTGTAGATTAGTGGAAGTAGGTTCCCTGGAGTTATGAATCAAGGTTTAATGTCTATCAGTCGGAAGTCAGAGTCTGGGTTTGGCGTGTATATGGAGAACACCTTTTGACTAGGACCCTTGATTCCGATTCATAGTAATCTCAACATTGATTCCTACTCCACTGCTCTAGACAACAATGTGCTTCCCACGATCTGTAGCAATTTTACTGTTTGGATCATTGTTAGTTCCAGAACTACAACTCTGCTTGTCATGCTGTCAGGTTCATCATGGATTGGTATGATGGTAACAAAGTAAACCGATTGAATTGATCTTCCCAAAATCAAGACTTTAATTCTATAGAAAACATGTGGGAAGAGTTGTATCGCCGAATTAAGGGGTTCAGCAGTTGTCTGAAAGTGATGAAAGAACTTGCATATCTTCTCCAAGCCAAGTGGAAGAAAGTACTACTGTCCATCACCCAGATACTTGTGGAAAGTATGCTCAAGAAGTTCAAGATGCAATTACCTCAGGTGGAGGCTCTACATGCTGTTGAATGTGAATAAATTGTGTTTATCTCTTTTATCACAGGTGTCCAATTACTTATTGGTAAATAGTGTATTTTAAATATATTTGATTTTTTTTCTCTATCATCCTTTTATTAGCATTTCCAACCTTCATTTGATCTTGCTGAGTCTCGGAATTTGACTATATGAAATTAAAGTCAGAAAACAAAATGGTAAATTGCAATTTTTTCAACAGCTTGCTGTCTACCCAATGAGTCTTTGAATACACTGCTGCGCTATTTTGTGTCCGAGCTGGTGACGGATCTTCTACATTGTCGCTGGGTTGTTTTGATTGGACACCATGAAAAAGGTTAATGCATGAACAAAAATCTAGGATTTTTTTCTTTTACTGTTTATTTTTAAATGTTTAGTTAATTAAATTAAATAAATTAATTTAATGACTGGTTTATATAAATAAGACATTGATAATATTTAAATGGGCATTTTCCACAATTTTGAAACATCACAAATATAAAATAAAAACTTTTTGGTCATGTATTTAAGTATTTGATTCTAAGCTATCTCTTTATTTCCCATTCCAAGTTTAACTTAAAAAAATACTGTCACCAATCAAAGAAAAGAATATTCGAATGATACATATTTCGAACATGTAGAAAGGAAAGTAAACATAAATGAAATACATCAAATTTCTTTAAAACATATTAAAGGTGTATGTGTATGTTGGTGCTTAACAGACCAGATCATTGTACCTACAGATACCAAATTTGGTACATGTATATCTTAGAAGTCTGGAATGTGCAGCTCTGAGCCCTTTTTTTTAAATTTTTAATTAGAATTTGAATTAATTAAGAATTAAGCATAATTTCGACATTTTCCCTCTATAACTTCCAAAATATTACAGTATAAAGATGATTTTTACATCAAATTAAAGATTTAAAAAGTAGTTCTCTAATGGTATCAGTATTTTGACATATAATTTAAGCTTCTATTTTTAACAAATTTTTAAAGATATGTTTTAACTATATTTTTCAACAATATATTTCGGACAAAACAATAAATTGCAATCTGCACGAGCACGTTATAAATGAAAGGGAAAAAATTATCTTTTATAAATCTGTTGCCATAAAATAGGTAAAAACTCAAATTAAAAAATAAATAATTATTGCAAATTAAACATATAAAAATGTAATTTTCAGCACGCTTCTGCATGAAAGGAAATAAATATGAAATAGGTTTTTTTATAAAAAGAAAATGTAAAGAAAAAAATTTGTGACTTTTACAATATTATTAATTAAATAAATCAGCTTTATTTAAGAC
>JAPMOQ010029355.1:2169421-2241705 GCA_026543055.1 Argiope trifasciata | reverse complement strand
TAAATCAGCTTTATTTAAAATAAACATGGTTTAATATATATATATATATTCAATTCAAGATCCAACGGCTAATTTGTAAAACTTCAATAATAGAAATGCATCTATAAAAAGGATCTAAGTGAAGTAAATAGCTACATAACATGTCTATAAAGGCTTTAGAAAATGAATAATGTTTAGCTTTTAAATAAAAAGAGATAAAATTCAATCAACTGTCTCTAAAACTGACTGATTTATAAATATTTGAAGATCACTATTCAATAAAAACGGATAATTTTAAACCTCTTCATCGACTATTCCAAAGTTGATACCCCAATCAACGTCCAGGATTTCTCAAGACTGATTGGTCTAAGAATGAAAATGTTGAATGCTCCAAATATTTCTGTTAAAAACTTCATAAGTCGATCAAATTTGATAGCAGAAGATAGAAAACTTCATTTATGTATTTGAAAGTTGAAGTGTCAAGAATATTTCGTAGAATATGATTCTTTATAACTAAAAGGTGAATAAAATTTAGACTTAATTTTTTTAATTACGTTTAAAGACCGAATAAATATTATTAGTAGTATCATTTAAATCCTTTTGAAAGTAAAACTAAAACCTGAATATTATGATAAATCTAAGTAATTTTGTTGAATAATTTTTGAAACATTGTATAAATTATTGAAATTATTCAGTAGTACACATAATGATTCTCGTTTACTTATATTAAAAAAATGTTTGGTTTCGGTAAAAAAAATGTTTTATATAAATTTGCAGTTTAATTATTTCCACTTTAATTTTAAGTTAAAATTTTGGGTGAGCTGACAGATAATTAGAGATATATATAATAAGTACATAACAGGCTTAAGGCCTTTATAACTAACTGCATGTGTGAATTATAGGACTATCAAAATTTGAACCTTAAAAATATTTTGATGAAGTATCTATTAAAAGACAAGTTACATGAAGTATTTGACACTGACAAGTCACAAAGTTTTTAACTGATAATTTTAAACAGTAGTAAGATTGGCAAACCAGCTAGTCGCCAAAAGCGGCTTGTAGAAAATAGAAGCAAATATAAATAATGAACAAAAACAATGAATACATTAATTTATATAATAATTAATTAATAAACAGGTTATTCATAAGTAGAATTTTTATATTTAATTCAACACTATAAAGGCGAGAGATGACAGATGCAGACAAAAATATGCATAAATAAAAAAAGGCCCGAAGTCTATAATATATTTCAGAAGAGAAAAGCAAAAAAGTCAAACTTATCAATCACTGCGATAAATTTTTATATTTAAAATCACATATTTGAAAATTTTTCTGGACTTTAAAAACTGCATTTGTTTTAAGGAATGTATCTTTGAGCCCTTCTCGTTTAAAATTATTTACAAGTTTATTAAGAAATTTTCATGAAAACGTAAAAAAATACATTATTTTTAGGTTACAATACCTGACATCTAGGCTTACACTATAAAGATAAAAAATATCAAATGTTTTATATCTTTTACCGATATTTTATTAATATTGTTGTAATACAAATATCAGGCACTCTATTTTATTTACATTGAAAAATATTACTAAAAAATTTTATGAATGTCTCGTATATATATATAAAAATATTATATAATATTATTAATAATATATATATATATATATATATATATAAATATCTTGATTTTGTTCTAGTAGCTACAAAAATAAATTCCTGCTTATTTTTTTATGATCCACTTCTTAATGAAAACCAATTAGTTTTTTAGAATTAAAAACTAGTGGTAAAAAATTCAGAATTATTAGAATTATCAAAAGAATTATTAGAATAATTAAAATAAATATACATGTAAAAACAAACAATATACAAGTATATTGTATATTATCCAACAATATACAATATATAAATATACATGTAAAAACAAAACAAAAGTATAAATATTTTATATTAATACTTTTACACATTTATTACAATTCGCATACTTTTTTGCAGAAAATAGTTCTTTATAAATTCTACTTTCTTCTTTCCTTGACAGATATTGATCCCAACCTAGTAGAATTTCTGTTCCAACAAAATGTATCTGTGATATGCTTAACATCAGAATCGAAGCATACATTGCACGATGTTATTCGAGATCATGGGAGTATTCCAGTTATCCTTCTATCGCCTCATCAAGTAATTTTTTTTATTTTTTTACACGCTTCTATCTTGCTTGATTTTCTTCATGTTCTTAAGGATGATATTTTGTAATTGATATGAACTCATTATTTGAAGCAGTAATTAAATTTTGTAGAATCGGCTATTCCTAATGATAATGGAATTTTTTAATGTCTTTTAACAGTTTTCAGTAAATTAGTTAGCATCTCTTTTGTGAAAAAAAAAAATTAAAACTATCCGAAAATCGAGTAAAAATTATTTACATAATATCATAATAATTATGAAATTATTTAGTTACAAGAAGTAATTAAAATTAATTTTATTATATCCATCATTATTAGTATACTATAATGTAAAAAATCATTTTATTTATAACAAAAATAAGAATGTTTAATTCACATCCAGATCTTAAAAGTGAAAGACTACAAAAAAACCTACTATAACGAAAAGGCCAAATAAAAATAAATAATTCATAGATTTCTATCAAATTTCAGACGAAATTCATTCACATTCTAGCTGCCAAAGAGCAATTGAGCTCAACAACTGCAAAACGCAAAGAGCTAGGTAGATGGAATTTGATAAACCAACTAGTATCCAAAATATAGATTTTTTTCTCTTCAGAGTTTGAGCCAAATTTGTCGAATGATGATCGTTTGCTGATGATGTGGATGATTGAAATAAGTACAATAATTGATAAACACAACGATTTAAATCAGTGAAATTTCCATGTCATCTTGTGTAGTTCTCAATTAAGACGGAGTTACAACTATAGTTTGTTTGTCATATTACGGTGTTAATTAGTTGAAAAATGAGTATAATCACATATTTTCAAAATAAATTCACTAAGAAGTGTCCATTCACATCAAAGATCTATATTTTGTAACATTCACCGATGCAAAGTATTCGCGTCCTTACGCAAGGGCCGCAATTTTTTGTGAAAAGAGGGGAGGAGATTCAAAATTCATGTGAGTATGCAAGAATGTTTTAGGAACACCAAATCCACTGGTTCTTTTATAATTTATTCTAAAAATTATTTGTTCGGTTTTTTTATTTTATTTTTTTCTACAAAATTTGTCAAATAAATAGCTATATGCTTTTCATTCTTTAGTATTAAATACTCTTTCAAGATCTTATTTTGCTTTCTTCAGGTTCTCATAAAGAATTTCATAAACACCTGCCGGATAAAATGGGTTGTTTTGCTCCCGCCTCATGATTCCACCCCTCTATCTCCTCCTGAGATACTTCCTTCCATCAAGAGTTTGCATGTCTTATTTGTATCTTTTAATAGTAAAGAAAATTTGGAATTGCAGGTAATTGCTCATATTTTCTGTATTACCACTATATAACATTCAGATATCTTATCTTCCAGTGGAATGATATGGCAGATAAACCGCACATCTCTTCAAAGTGTGCAATTAGTGTTTGTACAGTGTGAGGCATTACATAAACGCTTCTCGTAGACTTTTAGGATAAAAAAGTTCAACTTTTGGCTGCTGCAATCTGAAAGATCAAAACGGTTATCGTAGCAAATAGTTTTATAACTTTCAACTGAATAGTCATTATTTATCAAAAAAATTTGAAAGTGCGAAGAGAAAATTTTATGTGTTCATCATAAAGAGTCTATAATTCAAAAATTTAACTAACCAATGAGAAATGTCTATTAACTAGTGATAAACATAATAGCATAATAACGAAAGGTGTTCAAAGCCGTAAATAGTATATATATCTATCGTATTCAAGTGTTTTTTCTGAAAATCTAGGACGAATCTTACACAATTATATATTATTATTATTCTTGACTTGAAAAAATAATAGTCAACAGTTAATAAAATGAATTAATGACTGCAAGATCGCAGAATCAGTTAGGAGCAGCAAAGAAGCAGCATTCACAAAATCAAAGGAATAATTACAGCATTATTTCCTCTTTCATAAATCCTCAACTGAAACCAACCAATTTCCTCTTTAATAACATGTTTTTACTCTGTAAAAGTGGCCCTTGAATTCTTCAGAATTTAAAGCATCTAAATGGTTGAATTTTCTTCGAATCCTGACATTTTTATAAATCTGATACATTTCCAAATAGTAATCATATCTATCATTTTTTGGAGACATATGCCTTTTTTACTCACGTTTATTTAATTGAATTCTTGCATATTTGTAAAGATGAGATTTATAATCGACTTTTCACTTATTTTATGAAGTGGTAAAAATCAAAATGTTCAACATTTGTTTATTCTCTTTGACAATGCGTTAATTAAATGTCCGGAGCTTAAATATTAATTTATTATTTTTGAATGAGTGTTGATTCCACATGAGTGGTGCAGTTTGGTATTAAAATTTCCATTCCATCTCCTCTATTAAACAAGTATCAGCTGTACAAATACAAACAGGTTTAATTTTATTAGTATCAACTACAACTTTAATCTTATCTTATATTTATATGAAATCAAACTAAAGAAGAATTTTGAAAATTTTATAATTCTTGAAAGCATACCTGGAATCATGATGACTCATTCTTTTCACTTCCAAGTGAAATTGCGTAGCTGCACAGAAAGGATTCTTAAGATTTACATAGAAAATGCATTCCCCAATTCACCAAGTGGTTTTCAAGGCCTACAATGGCTGAACTGACTTCACATACCAATCTAAGGAAAGATCCAGACCCCCAAGAGTTGCCAACAAGATGCTTTTTTTATTTCATTCAATTTGATTATAAAAACATTCATTGGAAAGTCTCGTTGTTGATTGGTTTCTAAGCATTCGCTTAGTACTATTGCTTTAAAAAAATGAATCCATTTGTTGGAGCCACCTAGATAAAGATTTATATGAAAATTATAAAGAACCAAACTATTGAGGAGTTTTGGAAATTCTTTAATTCTTGAACAGAACCATGTAGGCATGGTGATTCCATTATTTCAAACTCGAAGTACTGTCATTGCGCAGAAAAGACTTCTAGGATTTGTTTAGATACTGCAATCTCCAATTCAGAAAAGTAATGTTTAACATCTAAACTGACTGAATTGAATTCGTGTATCAACAACTTAGTCTAAGGAAAGGCCCAACATCCCAAAAGCTGTCAACAAGATGTTTGTTATAATAGAATTAAATAAAATAAGTTCTACAAGAAAGTCGTGTTGGGGTTTGGTTCTTTAAACATTCCCTTTGTATTGCACAGGGCCTAACTTAACCTAATTAGAGCCCGGGGCAAAAACTTCTTTGAGGGCCTATTCTACTTCACCTCAGTAATGAAGAACCGTGTATAGAACTTGTTTATAGTATTTTTCAATTTGGGGCCTCCCTCTAATGTAGGGCCCCGGGGTACCTGCCTCGTATGCCCCTGCCTTAGTCAAGTCCTGATATTAAGCTTATAAATAAGTGAAGCCCTTTATCGCTGTAATTTATAAAAGATAGAAATTTGTAGAAAAAAAAGATTATGTCCTCACTTTCAAAATTTTATAAACTTAGAACAGAATCCTTATTTGAGTTTTTGTTTATATAAAAGTATCACAACATTATTTTTTTTTTTCAAATATCAAAATGGATTTCTTATGTTTCTAAGCTTTTAAAAATCGTCTGACAAATAAATCCGAAAAACAAATATCATACACTTGGTTACAGAAAATTATTATATTTACAGGCAGAAGAAGAATATGATATTTAGACAGAATTTGTTTGATTTTCTTACTAATATATGTATATTTCTTTTATCTTTTAAGGTACCCAGTACTGAAAGCAATTTGCTCGAAACGGTTAACAAATGGAACCCTTACAATGGTTTTGCAAATAATATTTCGTTTCCATCTTGCTCCATTCGGCCCATGAAGTACATCCGTGTTGCCATGGAAAAACATTTTCCTTTTTTCCGAATTGGGAAAAACTCATCTGTGCCAAAAGGATCAGACATCAAACTTTTGAACACTTTAGCCAAAGCACTTAATTTCTCGTATTGTATAAATGATATTGCTATTCTATTTCTTTGGTTAATAACAATTCTATTTTCTTTTTTAATATCTAGGCTTTCGAAAGTTAACAAACATGCCCAAAATTCCATTACTCTGTTAATATATTATCCATAAACAATGCAGCATATTATCTTTTTCTGTTTTCAGTGAAAAATATAAATGGTATATGTCGATTTTAACGGTGGCCAAAAAAAACAAGAAAAAATTTCATCAAATTAAAAAAAAAATGTACTCAAGGGCATTATTATTTATTATGAAAATTTTAAGAGTGCGAATCATATACTACACAGTTTGACGATTGAAATCACCAAATTGGTGAAATATTTTCTTGAAGCTTTTCGGTCGCCGTTACAACTGACAAGTACCGAAGAAATAAGTTTAAAGAGTATGTTTTAGTAATATTGATTCGAAGATACTAAAAATCTAGTGGTGATTTTTTTAAGTTCGTATTCAGAGAAAAGAAATTTTGAATGTTTTTTTTAATTAAGAATCCCAAATGTATTATGTAAAATGTGAAAATCTCAAATTATTAGAAGCTGTATTAGAAAACTCATTCAAAATCCCAAAACCTGTTTCTCAAATTGTATATCATAGCTGATTTTGCTGTTGCTCGTCTCTTTATTAATAATTATAGAAATTTATTATATTATATTACAAGTACTTTATACTTCATTTTTTTAAACTTAAAACCCTTTTGTTTATTTATGATTTTCAAAGAAATATTAGTTCAAATACCATACTCATTTGCAGCATGGAAAACAGTATCGCAAAAAAAATTAATTAATGACAAAAATATAAAACTGTTATGGTTAAGTTGATGGTTGAACATTTCAAACGAAGTAAACTTCGGCAACCAGGCGTTTCTGAAAATGACATCCTGCACATTAATAACAGATCAAGGTTTTTTTTAAAAAATTTATCGAACCAACGGATTATTTATATATATGGTCCCGACACAAAATTTCAAAATTTTAATGCTGTTAGAAGGGTCACTAACTTATTGAACTAAATAACAAGTTTGACTGGCAGATTTTATAGTAAATTAGAGACTGCCCAATTAAATTAGACTTAGTTTAACCAAAATTTACCAATATTAGAAAAAAAAAAAATGTACAGCCATTAATAGAAAGGCACTGCTGAAACTAAGCATGTGCTTAGTTTCAGCAGTGCCTTTCTATAGAGATATCACAGTTAATAATAGAGTGGATAATTCGGATATCAAGATTTTCGGGGGGGGGGAGGAACTGTTGAGTATGGTAATGCCCAGGTGTTTTCAGTTAACAGACGACTTTCCTATGACTTATCTGATTTATAAGGGGTCGAAAAGACAATCACGCTAATTTATTGCTGAAGAAACGTGTTTAGGTAGATTTAGTAATCGTTCTGACACTGGTTGATGGGCCGCGGTGGCCTGGTGGTAAGGTCTCGGCTTTGGAACCGGAGGGTTTCAGGTTCGAGACTCGATTCCACCGAAGATCCGTCGTGTGAGGGGGTCTCTTGCACGTTAAATCTGTCAGGCCAAAGTCCTCCCGCTGGTGTGGTGTGGTGTGGAGAGGGGGGTGCCACTTCAGGTGTCGTCCTCGTCATCTGACAGTGGTTCAAAATTACGAGGTCCGTCCCAAAATAGCCCTCGTGTTGCTTTAAACGGGACGTTAATATAACTAAACTAAACTAAACTAGACACTGGTTGATTGACATGACATCATCTATTAGAGCATCTTCTAGCAGTTAGGCTAGACTTCCTGCAGAAAATAGAGTGCTTCATTCCGCTTAAGTAGTTTACCAGAAAATTGGGCCAATAAACTTGTCAACAATGATTTCCAACCAAACACATGTGGAATAATAATTTGTTTGAATTTTGGAAACGTTTCCAGGCCACATTACAAATAAATGTTTTTAAAATATCAAGAATTTCTGAAATTGCTTTCAATCTATATATGAAGTTCTTATTACGCAGAACATTGATGAATATTTAAATCCTTGTTCGACTCAAATATATTAATTACATCCAACTTATTAGATCTTATTCAGTACAAAGTAATAGCTTAGAGTGAACGCATGCATAGCTCTTTCACTTCATGTCAGCTCAAATAAACTTTACGTATATTTAAGGCTGCATGGTAGAGAAGGAACTCGGGAGCATCCCCCCAACAACCCCTCCACTTGAAGGAAAAGAAGCAATCAATTAGCATGTTGACAGTTTCATCCAAATTCAGTGAGAATAGATTAGGTGAAAGAGACTGTAAGCTATAAAAGGGCTTTCTTTCTTTTGATTAGAAATGATTTAAATTTTTTAAAAAATCTTTTCGGAAAACTGGAAGGCAAAGGTCTTTACATCTAATATTTCATTAATCTAATTTCAGGCAAAATTAGGACTTGAAAATCATTCTTTGATCCCTTTATAAAAATAGTTAATGTGAATTTGTAGTTATTATAGTTCAGTAAGTTAAAGTGAAATGAAAGATTCAATCATGCACAATTTCCACCCTCTTTGAGCTAGATGGCCCGTTTACGAATTCATTTGAGGTTTCTATATTTCTATCAATATATTCTAAGACGGATAAAATCCAGACGAAATTGCTGCAATTATTTTGTTCACATGATAACATGGGGAAAAAGCTATACGCATATATATATATATATATATATATATATATATATATATATATATATATAATATGATTTTGTAAGAAGGGTAGTTTTGAGTTCAAGGGTTCATGATTGGTAGAGATCTGCTGAAATAAAGTAGAAATATTGCAATAGATAGTCTTCCTATAAAAATCTACCCAAAAAATTGCTTAGTCTCTCTTTTAACAATATAGTCAAGCATAGCTCTTGTGTCAAAACACACAACTCAATCAACCAATCAGCCCTTTCGTTGCATTAATCTGTCATGCTCGAAGTAGCTTCGTGTTTTAAAGCAATTCAGATAAAAAGGTTATATGTCTTTCCTATAATAAATTAAGCCTTAGTTGACAAACTATTTTATTTCAATAAGTTAACCAACAAATTTAGAAATAAAAAGAAATAGACTTACTTTGTCCTTAGTCTAACCAACAAATTTAGAAATAAAAAGAAATAGACTTACTTTGTCCTTAGTCTAACCAACAAATTTAGTAAAACTAAGAAAGTTCTCCCAAACTTTCTTACACTTGAAAATAAAGAGAAGATAAACTTTAAAATGCATATTTCATGTAATTACTATTTAAAATATATTTTCCACAAAACTTTTCTTTGGTTAAATACTGATACTTTGTAATAATCTAGAATTCTCAACCAGAATGAACGATTTTGATTTTTATAAAATTATTTTAGGTATGACATTTTAAGACCACCTGACCGCAGTTGGGGAGACCTAAATGGCACAGAATGGACTGGCATGATTAGAATGCTTGCGATGAATGTAAGATAAATCAGAATCAAACTAATTTTTCTACTCGTATGTAATTATGAGAATTACGATAAATATTATTTTATTTTCCAGGAGGCGGATGTCGCGATGTCTGGAATGACTGTCACATATAACAGATACACGGCTGTACGTTTTAGTACACCGTATGCATACGACCGAATCACTTTTGTTGCTAAAAGACCATCTCGTAAAGCAAAAACTTGGGCAATATTTTGGCCATACACGCTGCAGGTAAAGAATGTTTTCTTTTTCAACTAAAAAATGATTATTATTTAATATTATAAATAAAATTGATATTTATTAAGATATTTATAATTAGTTTAAAAGAAATGGAAGGGAGTTTATTCTTTTATTTGTATATGAAATATAGAGTAACTATAGAAATAGTCAAAAATTTCGAACTCGATAATGTCATGTAGATAGAACTCAAGAACACACAGAAAGTAGAGTTACCCCAATTTATTAATTCAACTCTGAACTCAAACCACTGTAACTGAGAGATCTTCAATTTTTATACCAGGAGGGAAAGTTGCAGAATACCTTTCTGGTGACAGTAAGAAAAGTCCAGAGCATTTATCTGGTAAATTAAAGAATGGTCCAGAATCTTCTAGAACACGAAATAAAGGAGAAATAAATCAAAAAACAATGTGTACTCAAATTTTGAATCTACCGGGATTTGAACTCAAGATCAATTGACTACGAATCCAGTGTTATAACCATTCGGCTAGGGAGACTCGATTTTTTTCTTTTCAATGAGATAATATTTTGACAAATCTCTACCTGTTATTCCTCCCTTTATTCGAAACACACACTTCTGAAAAATGTTCTTACGTCTGTTAGTGTGACTGGCAAAGATAACTCAAAAGTGCTTTAAGCAAGATGGATGAAATTTGGTACAAAGACTTAAAACGAAATTTTAAGATTTCTGTCAAATTTTGAACAAAATTAGTTCACAGGATGTTCGAATATAAATTGGCAAGATGACTACAAAACGCAGAGAAGTAGATAAATAAAATTCCGTACACAGATTTAACATCTTTAGTTTAGACACCTAACAAATTCTAAATAAAATTCAACCGAGGGCTTCTTCTTGCGTACAGCCGACCACCCCGCCAATAGTGAACGCAGCAATATCGACAGCACTTGTGATCGACAGGTGTCTTTAGCATTTAGTTCTGTATGCTTTGACTCTAAACCCATATATGGGAAAAACAGGTGAAGCAAAACGTGAAATCTCATTCTATGTGTATCTTCATATCTGTTTATAGGTAGTTCTATTCAAAACAGAAAACTATATCATATGCGTAGAAATCATATATCAGGATTAGAATCATTCTTTTAGATGAAAAAGTTAACTAATAGAAGGAAATTATGTAAAAGATAATATTGCTTATACACGAGGTACTTACATTGCACTTAGTCACAATTCAACTCTCTATGCACATTTCTTGCTGGAACAACTCAACTCTTGATTTTTAAGTTTGAAACAGTTGTTTCGTTTTTAAATTTTGAGTAAAACAAGAATTCGAATTGCATTTGCATTTACGTTTATAATTCATTTATTGCAAATGCTTTTAGAACGTTTTAAAATTTCGTGCAAAATAAAAGTTTAAATAAAATTCGAAACTTTTGTATTTCTTTATTATAAGTAAATTATCATCTAATTTTAAGTATTCGTCTAAAATCCTTCAATGATAATAAATAACGCTCATTTATTACCAATCGACTATACCGCGGCAATTTAATCTTAAAATTTTGCGCACATTTTTTAAGAGGAAGAATGGTATAAAGTATAGCTCATTATAAAATGGCACATTTATATAGACAAAATGTCGAATTTCACAGACCAAGTAAAATGCACCTCATCAATTACTATAATAATAACCATTTGGATAATACTGATGAGGCATTTTCCTTACATTGAAGTGCGATGACTTAGTAAATTAGTGCTCCACTCAGTGTATTAAGAATACACTGCAGTCACGTTAGATTATCTCCATTTGATTAAGATACAATGATTTTCTCTGCAAACTTAATGCGTATTCAAATGATATTGTTTAAAGAATGCAAAATAAATATCGGTAAAGTATTGTTCTGCGTCAATATTACAACAAACTAAAAATGCGAACTCGTGATTTCGACAAATCACCACATTTTTTTAGACCGAAAAACATACTTTTTGAAAATGTCTGCCTGCCTGCCTGTTATACAGAATAACTCAAAAGAACTTTGTCATGGAGGGTTGAAATTTGGTATATGGCTTTTACAGCAAATCTGCAAATTTCAACCAAAATTTGAAAAAATCTGCTCTGTGGAAGCCCGTCTGTTCAAATATAAGTTAATAAAATAATTATTAAACGAAAAATAACAGATAAAATTCAATACACAGATTTAATGTCTATACTGTAGACATCTGACAAATTTTAAGCCGAATTCAATTACAGGTTGACTCTTGATCTGTACTTTCAGAAAAATGTGAACACGATAGTTCAAAAATGCAATGACTTAAATATATTAAATTTGGTATGAGATTTTATGACAATAGGTTCTATTATGTGTCACATTTTTGTTTCAATCGGTTAAAAAACATGCATAAAGCGCAAATTCGCTTTTTAAATACTGTTAGGAAATGTCGGCATTAAAGTTCAAAGTTTTTGTTTTTTGTTTTTTTTAGTTAGTTTGTTTGTTTCTTGTACTTTATTCTAAAATGATGCGATGCATTTTGAACCTGCTATTGTGCGTCATTAAATAAATCCATTCACTTGACATTAAGCGTATAATTATTTATCAGCATCGTATCTGGCATTTACTTAACCCAATATGCAAATATAAGAATTAAGACTTGATATAAATACGTATCATTATGTTTGAAATGTTGGTAGTGATCTCAGGTTCTGTAACGACCGTCTATGTAATTATAAGTTTTTCAGTCATATCTGTAAATATTTAATCATATGTTTCATTTCATTTCCTCTTAATAAATTGTGTTTAATTTAAACTTTTCCTTTTGTCGGGAGGGCCGTGATGGCCTGGTGGTAAGGTTTCGGCTTTGGAACCGGAGGGTTGCAGGTTGGAGGCCCGATACCACCGAAGAACCACCGTGTATGCGCGTCTGGTGCACGTTAAATCAGTCGGGGCCAAACGCCCTCTCGCTGGTGTAGTGTGGAAAGGGGGTGCCAGCTCAGATATCGTCCTCGTCATCTGACAACGGTTCAAAATTACGAGGTCCGTCCAAAATATATATATATATAGCCCTAATGTTGTTTCAAAACAGGACATTAATATAACTAAACTAAACTTTCCTTGTGTTGGACACAATCTTTGGAGACTTTCTTTGTCACTAATTCCACTGCAGTTACTCAAATGTGAAATGACTGAATCCCTAGCCGTTATATTATATACCTCTTTAACAGATACTAAACGCATCCCGGAGATTAATAACTAAATAACTTGTTAATTCTCACACGGTAGATTCAGTAAAAATAAAATTGACGACAAACGTTTATATTTCGTAACTCTGGTACGCCAGTGTCATGTAAAGAGTTCTCTGACATGAAAACTTTATTAGAGAGTATACGTTTTGGGGAGATTATTGCCACTATCTTCAAAATTTCAGTTTATTGTAATAAAGCCTGTGCAATTTTTTGCTGTTGTTGCTTCTTGGTTTTTCTTCTAACAAAATTATTTTCTAAAGCATTGGAAATTTTGTGGTCAACATAACTATAAGAAATTGATTGATATTAGTCTATTCTCTCTGTAATCATATTTTTAGCTTGCTTTTACTAAAGACATTATCTAAATTTAAAGGCTTTTAGACATTAAACCAAAGAAGAATTTTTAATATATACAATATTCAAACATTCACTGTAAATGTTATTTATGTGACAAAACAAACGATTTATTAAATGCTCATTGAAATACACTGTTTATAAAAAATACTTATTTATAAAAATTATTTTTAAAAATATGGAAGTATTTAATTATAATTAAATTAATTTATAATCTAGAACTACTATTTATTAATTATAAATCATTTACTAAAATTGCTATAAATAATTATACTCAATATCAGTTTTTCAAAATTATCTTCTCTTAGTGCACTCATTTCTATACCCAGTTTACTTTTCTGATAATTCAGTTGTTAATATGAACGCATCAACCTCAAATTAGCCAAGCTCCGCAGTACCAAGTGAATAAATTTGAATCCATGAATTTTTAGTAAATAATAATATAAAAATATCATAACAATCAACGTTGAACTCCTTAGTGACAATCACGATACCCGTTTTTCTTCAGTTGGATCCCCTTCTCCTATTGATTTTAATATCATATCGTAAAGTGCAGTTATTGATAAAGTGTAGATGGGTATAGGACGTACGAACAACTACATCACTGACATAAAACGTATTTCTACAACTCTTAGGACTATAAAATTAATAACTTAATCCCTGATGTTAGACAATGCTGGTTTTTTAAAAAGCACTTTTAACCCTCTGGCTAATCATCCCGCGATTTCCATGCGCAACTCAAATGTAGCAAAATCTACTCATCCCGCGACTTCCGCGGGCATGTGTATTGAGGAGCGGGTCCTGCTTTTTCCCCGTTTAACCACTGAAATGAATTATATACAGTATTAGACGTTTAGTTTACATTTTGGCCAATAACTGTAATTTGTCCAATACATTCAGGAATTTGAAGGCAGCTACAATACCATCTACCTCATACCACCGCTAAAAATTTCCCTTTTTGCAGCTTTTTTCTTTCAGAAATGGCTGCTAGAAAACTTTAGCTATTGACAGAGAGTATATTTCTGATGACTTATCAGATTCTGAAAACGATTTTAGTTTCGATAGCGATAGTGATATAGATTTTTCGGACTGCTCCTCAAATTGAGACCACTCTGATCAGGATTCAATAAACTTGCAAAGTGTTAGGCAGTGATGCAAACAATTGTAAAATTGATATGAAGAATATTCCTCCTCCTCTTTCTTAAATTTTATACATTTTACTTTTTTTATATTATGCAATGAATAGAAATTATCTGTCATGCAGCTGAATTTTTTATTACATTTGTTTTGGTGATAAAATCTTAAATTTGTTTTTCTCGCAATTTAATTTCTCATAATAAAAATCTATATAAAAATATTTTCGAGAAAGAAAAAACTTTATTGTTCAATTCTGCAATATATATATAGTCTTAAAGTATGTAAAAAAAATTACACAATTTTTGAAGCGATTTCATTTTGCAAATTGAACATTTATAAGATTAGTATACATAGGAGATAACACGATTACTGTTATTTTATACTAATTTATATTCAAATATATCCATCGCTTTTAAATGTATTAGAAACATATTTGAGTTTATAATATATATTAGCTGAATACACATCACCGTACTATGAAAGTAAGTTGTCACTAATAGCATAAATTTATTTTAGTGGTTAATTCTTTCATTTATCAAGTTAGGATTATTCTCGCTTATCCAATGAAACATTAGTCTGGATAATATCTAATACTTGTTTCAATACAATGCCTTTTTAAGATAAATAAAGAGTATATGTTCAATGTCAAATTATCCCTCATTTGCATGTTGGAGGGAAATTTACATAATAGAATAACGCTTTAATATTTTAGATAACGAAATATATTTTCTTCATAGGTTTGGATATTAATTGGAATATGCATTCTGATTATATCGATTCTAATGACTCTCCTGCGGAACGCGTTGAAACCACCAAAAAGGCGAAAAGTTCAGTTTCGGGACACGGCACTATATATTTTCCAAGCAGTTCTAAGTCAAGGTAAAAATTTGCTTTATGCTTGATAGTTTTTAGATAAAATCTTTGATTTTATCTTAGTAATTCATTTTCCAATTTTTTTTTCTTTAACAATAGGATGTGACAAACACACACAAATAAACTTTTTACAAGAGGACTGTAAATTGTATTTACGATGCGTATCTGAAAACATGACGAGTTCATGGAACCCAGTCGTGCACGTATTGTCACCATGAGCTTTGAATAATAATGGCACTCAATTAAGTAGGGGGAAAACACCAACTGGAACTTCAAAAACACTAACCCAATCAGAAGTATAAAACTCTGAAGCGGAACGAAAATTTTCACTGAAAAAGAAATTATAAAAATTTCAAATATGTAGTGTAATCTTTTTTTTTTTTTTTTGTCTTACAACAAAATGTTTTAAAGACTGACCATACCCTTTTATATATTAAAAAAAGATATCAGAGATTCGAGAATAAAACAAAATAAAATATTTGTATTCCAATAAAGTATTAATAAATAAATTTTGAATTCTTCAACATTCCTGTATTGGTTTTCTTTTTTTTTTCTATAATTATGAATTAATCCTGAGTATGAAGAAGATTTAAAAAATCTCCTTCTTTTAGAATAGAAGAGTTCGTACTTATACAGTAATCTTAATTATTAGATAGACAAAACAGAAATTATATTTTAATACTTTTCTATTTCAATCATTAAATTAACGTAATAAAGTTAATATAAAATAATAATGAATCGATATATCCATTTATTTCTTTCAATGTACGGACATGGGTCAACGATATCAAAATAAAATCAATATTGCAATAAAAGTTGTAAATGTTTGCAAATACTTGTGACAGTTTTTACTCAATGTGCATAAATGTATCTTACTTTGAATTTCAAACATTTAATTTGCTTTTTCTATTTTACTTCATAAATACAATCAATTTATAAGTTATTTCTACCTCCACATCAGCACATGAATTGCTAAAGTTTTAAAGATACTAAACGCCTTTGGGTTAACATTTTAGTTTGGTTGATTTTGGACAGCAACTCACTATTCGTTTGTGGCTAAGTCATAAGAACCCTCTTGTGTAAAAAATTCGAATTTAAAACTTAAAAAAGCACTAGGTACTACTTATACGTTACTTATATTGTTACTACTTATCCCTGATACAATTAGCTCCTCGTTTCTTTTCGTTTCCCTTCCATAACAAATAATATTGGGTTGTTCGGAAAGTCATTTCGTATTTTTTTGTCAAAATGAAAAGAAATTTTCGTTTAATGAATAAATTATTTATTAAATTATAAAATTGCCATTCTGGTCTAATACCTTTTGCCATATTTTTGGTAGTAACATGATTACACGCTCATAAAAGTTTTGGTCTTTGCTGTAAAAAAAAATGATCGAGGTGGTTTTTGGCCTCCTCATTTGAAGGAAAAATTTTGCAAATCAGTTCTGGTACTGATGTACTGTTAACACATCTTCTCCACACATATTGGCTAATTTATTTCTGGCTTGAACAGCATTTTTACCTTTTATAGCAAAAAAGAAAAAATTGACGAAAATGCTGTTTATTGCTCTCCATATTTAAAAGGGCACCATCCAAAAACTACTGCGAAGAATCAGCTGCACTTTTTCACACTCAAGCCTTGCTATATCAGCTCTTAAAACATAAAATGATTTTGCGGTTTAAGTATGAAATTGGGTGCGAAAAATGCAATTAAATCCTTTGTCAGGAAAAAACGAAATTACTTTCCGAACAACCTAATAGATGTGAAGGTTATAAAATATGTTCATTTCGCTCTAACCAATGTTGCGCCATTTTTGAGTTTTCCTTTAACGAATCTTTATGTAACGTCCGTTTGTTACTTTCTACTATCTAAAGTTTCTTCATCCATGCGTTCATATCAACTTCAATCCACATTATTTGGCATCAAAAACAAAGAACAATATAACGAAGAAACGATTAAATTTTTTTCTCAAACTCACTTTCATTGCTCGTTATTGCTTTTTATTTTATTTCAGGCTATTATAACGCATCTGAGACGCGATGCAGAATATTGATGTCCTTTTGGTGGGGATTCTGCATAACTGTTGTCGCCGGATACAATGGCAGCCTGATGTCATTCATGGCTCATCCTGGATACAATCCTTCTTTGGATACAGTAAAGCAGCTAGTACATGCCATTCGAAACAGAAATTTTGCTGTTGGCACAATAAAAAACTCGGCAGATTATACAATTTTTAAAGTAAGCTGAATATACAAATCTGAAAGTTGTTATATTTATAACAAAAATAGTTAGTTTATATACATAATATCGCTGTTATATTTATATAGACAATAAAGCTGTTATATTTATTTTGGTAATAAAGCTATCAAAAAAATCCAAAAAAATGTTCACAAACAGCAGTTTTTGGAAAGTAGAAATTGTAAATGAGAATACTGTTACCCAGAGGGGAGATAGATCGCGGTAAGTTTCAAAACTGGTCGTCCGAGCAGATAGTATTAGTATCGAGACCTGAAACAGCGATAGTAATGGTAAGACGTCTAGAGAAGTGGTTTTGCAAAGAGGTGCTGGCGGTGATACGATTTCTATGGGCCAAGAATGTGTCCCTCTCGAACATTCGCAGACAAATCGTTGAAGTGTAAAGGGGAGGGGGGAATAATAAGTAGAAAACAGGCGAAAAGGTGTGGTTCTTTTGAAGCGGACAGAGAGATTCCTGGAAACGTTTAAATGGGTGGTTTGGAGTCACACATCCCCATACAGGCTCCCAGTGACTATTTCCTTTTCCCGGTATTGAAGAAGCACTTATTCGAAACAAGGCTCATGTCAGACGTTTTAAAATGTGCCGATAACTGGCTCACTAACCAGGTACCTGATTGTTACCAAGACGGGTTAAACAAATCGGTACAGAGGTGTGAAAAATGCCTTAACAGGTTTGGTGATTAGGTAGAGAAGGACCCACCACATATGTCTCTTAAATACATTTGTATCCTGTGTCTATAGTTAATACAACATTTTTCTTTGCCTTGTAAACTTTTTTGATCACCCGTCGTACATTTATGTAGGCAATAAAGCTGTTATATTTATAAAGGTAATAAAACCGTTATATTTATTGCATATATAATTAAACAGGAAAATCATTTCGCATGGTCCCGAATTATTGTAACTGCAGATTAACATGATACTTTCGGAACTTAAAATATTTTGATAATATTAAGTGATTGATAAGACTAATCAAATTGAGCAAGACCAAATTATTACCATATCAAAAGCAAAGAAAAAATAGCTCTAGCTCCAATTTATATCAAAAACTAATTAAAAATTTATTACTGGTTGCTTATTGACAAATTTTTTTCAATGGTTCAATTATAATTGTTCGTTATTTTTTTATTCTTTTGAAATGTTCTGAACCTTGATAACAGATTTCAAAATATCAAGTGCTTGTGTCCTTTTGTTGTTCATTGGATGTTTTTTCAACACATTCTCACCTTTTGAAACCATCAATATTTATTGCTAAATCTGGCTCATAAAAGCTTCTTGATTGATCAATTTTACAAAGAATACGAAATTTTCTATTGAGTCAAAGCTTTGAGTTAACTCAATTTCGGCAAATATTTATGGCAGTTACGAAATTCGGTTCTCTTTTACTCTCAAATCATTTATTTTTCTTAATATCCATTTTGCTTTCGTAATTTAATTACAAGCTATAATGATGTATGACTATGGAAGAAATTTCAAGCCACACTTGGCAGCGTAGCTATCGATTTAAATAAATCCACTTTAACCCAGACAAAAGAATGTGAAACTTATTGCACCTGAAAAAATTTCTGTTGCTCTCTTATCAGCGGCGCAAACGATTCTAAGAAAGTGAATTATGGTTGAAAATGAGGAACTGGTGAATTATCTACTTTGAAAATGATAATATTTAAGCGACGTAGCAATCCCCTTGAACGAATATTTTTGAGTACATTTGAATTTCCAGGTTCAGAGCCAGAAGCTTTTAATAATATAAAGTGATTACCAAGATTAACCATGATAATATTAATCGGTGGCCACTCTATCATATCAGTCACTGTATATAATTTTCTCTTTCCGATTAATTGTAAAGGCATTCAATTAGAGATGGAATAAATCAAATTGATTTCTTTATTAGCATGGAATAAGCTTTGTAATTTTGTACCATACTTAGTGCTAATTCATTAATTATGCATTAATTATTATTAAAACTATTAAATATTAAAGATAAATCTTTACTGCCATTTTTGATTTAAAATTTCTGATGAGATTTTTTTCTTTTTCTGTATCATGTAAGAACATGATCCTGTTTTCGTTAGGAGGTTTTGAATAACTGAATGCAACAAATGATTAAAGCTCGAAATCGCGTAGGCAATGAATCAAGCATAAATGGTAATATTCATCATTCATTCATTCTTAAGTGGGAAACATTGAACGATTTGACTCCTTTTTTAAAAATTAATCCATTATGAAGTGGTTTTATGATCTTGAAAATTAAGAAATAGCAGTTTGTTTACAAAAATATTTTTTTCATAAAAATTCTATATAAATTGATATGTTTAAGAATTTATTGGTAAATAGTTTATCATTTGAAAATGGCATATATATAGAGAGAGAGAAACAAGCCTTGTAATTATTTCAAACTGGGTAAAACTGGTTAATGGCTTAAATTCATCAAAACAAATAATAACTTTAAAAATAATGTTCTCACAAATAACTTGAAATTTGCGATAGTGGATTTCATTTTTACTTTATTAAATTTGAAATCAATCATTTTTACGATATTCCCAGAAAAAGAGTTTTATTTCTTTACATTTTCTCCCCTTTTTGTACCCAGTTGTGACTCAGTTTTTCTTAGTTCGAATTTTGGGACAGATCGAGTTTTTGTTTCCGCATTATCTTCTAGCAAATGAAGTTCCGCATCCCTGCATTTTTCAGGATGATGAGGCTCGCATTGTAATTATTAGTTAAGTAACACTTTACAAAAAATTAATTTTTTGACGTAAGAATTAATGTTCTTAAATTATATATGTTTTAGAAATAGATTAGTATTTTGTTTTACTTAAGAAAACTTTCAAAATTATTTCACCAATCAAACCACAAACGATTTCTATCAATGAAATTGCTATTTATCACGTTTTAAATATCAGTTATAGCATATGTAAAGACAAGTCTTTGTTATCGAATAAGTTGACAAATAATAGTTATTTATCACCGACAAATTAGAGACTTTATACTTTTTAATTTAATTACTTAAAGCGAATGACCTCCGGGGGGGCACTTCGTACTTAAGGATGAGATGCTTCCTGCATGGTGATTGGATCTCGCCAATAACCAGGTGGGTACAATAAAGGGGGGGTGGCATCTGGCTCCTCCCATCGATGTACTTCCTAAGGGGAAAGTTGTACCGAGGCCGGTGATGGCCCTTAGGATTCAACCACAGTTCGCATCAGTGTTGCTGTAGCGGCGGTTCGGTCATTTAGTATTTATTTCCTAGTGCCTTCAGGCAGAACGGAGAATCAATGATATAGCTCACATAGGGCGAATGTTTCTAATGCATCCGCGTCAGTTAGTTCTAATAATGCTAAATGTATGAATATCAATTCTTGCTCTTAATGGTAAAATATCACAACTTTTTTTTTACTTTAATCCTTTATATTGCGTATTGGAAGTAAAATTTAATAAATTAATGCTTTGAATTATAGGACTCGACTCAAAAAGACCTCCGCCTTATTTTCAAATCTATGAATTCCGATCTGCGGAACTTGGTACATCATGATGTCGATGGACTGTGGGAGTGCCTAAAGCGAGATTATGCTTATATTGGTGGTGAATTAACAGTGCGAGCTGATATATGGGATCCTAGCCTCTTCTTGTTCGCTCAAGACTCTTTTCTTCAGTACGGATATGCAATTGCATTCTCCCCCAATTTTGAACACATTAGCCTTTTCGACTACAGGTAAGTAAACTTCTTTAGAGCATTTATATATATAAGTAGGATTTTCCTAGTCTTGCAGATGTATGATTGAAACAATGAATGAAACTTTTTGATATGATCAATTTATTTTACACTGAATAATAATGTGAATAGGGTAAAGACGACTATAAAAAGTCATCCGTTTATGTTGTGATATAAAAGTAAAGGTTCAAAAAATTGCCCCTTCAAGGGTTTTATTTAAAAAATCTGTTGATGATTCCTTTGACAATCATAGAGTTAGGAAAAGGACTATTAGGTATCACTGAAAGATACGTATGAGTGTTAGGGATTTTTATCCTTCCTTTGGGAACGTGAGAAATTGCTATGGTCATCAACTTTTTTAGAGCGCATGTTAGAAATAATCTAATACTATAATACGAGGAATGGTTGCCAAGTCGAAAATCGCCCCAGAATTAATTAACTCCGGTAAACTTGGGGGTCTGGGGTTTTTGGCCACGAGGAATCGATTGGCGCCGGTTTTGAAGCGCTACGGTCGAGCAGTTCAGAGTTACAGATAGGATATTTTCAAACTTTATTAGTTCGCCATAATGGCTACTTAAATTTTCAAGCGGTAACGTGCTGCCATCTATAGCCAATATGGCGAACTAATAAAGTTTTATGTTTATGCTGTTATAGGTTTATAATATGTTTCTTATGTATGTATATATGTTTGGTTTTTCTAAATAAATTTGTCAAAAATATTGAACTTCAACACACTTCAATCTTTACCTTTACTTTACCTTTGCATAGAATAGTTCCCTTTCCAAACTCTTAACTTTGTTTAGAATAGTTTACAATGGTGCACTTTAACCGGTTATCTTTTCACCAATGGTTTCACAAATTTTCTTATGGCATGTATTGTTTTGATAAATCACAATTGAAAATTTAAATCTTCGAGTTAGCTTCGATACCTGTTTTCTCCGAGCGGAGCTCGGTCACCCGCTGGTTAAATAAAAAAGCGAGAATTGGAGAAGGATATAATAGATTTTAGAATGAAGTTAACATGGGCTAATTTAAGATAAAAGGTTGGAAATTAATAAGGATTTAAATTCGATTTAAAAAAATATTATATATCAAATGAAATATTTCGTGACAAAGGAGAACAAACATGTTAACTTTAAATCAAATTTTTATTTATTTTTCTTCTTTGCTTATTTAAAAAATGCGCCAATTTTTAGGATATGTGTTACAAATTGTTTGCTTAAATCCGTTACCAAGCATATATCTTGTCAAAGGAAAATCTTCTAGCAATTTAACTGCAATTTAATTCCCCACAGGAATCATAATTTATACAAGAGTGAAGCGATGATCAGATAAACGTGTTTTTTATATCGCGGTATAAGAACAAAATGGCAGAATTTTTTTTTTTTCCTTCCGTGATTTCACTTTAAGATTCTGATAGGGATTTCTTTGCCAAGTGTAGACTTAGGGAAGAAAATCTTGATTTTTTTAAAAGAATGCTGCAAAATTTAAGGATTTTTATTCCTACATTCGGAGCGAGAAAAAATGCAAAAGTCGTCAATTTTTTAGAGCACATGTTAGAAATAATTAAATAAAATGTGGAAATTAAATCAGAAAATAACAGAGCATTTTACATGGAAGTCATTATCGTCTAAATAAAAATAAAATTAGGAAATTAATTAGGTTTAAAATTAGATTATAATATATATATATATAATTTCTGTGCAGATTCTATATTTTCTAGACAAGTTATTTTATTAATACAAGAGACATTGAAAATACGTTAATAATTTTGAGTGTCGATTAAAGGGGAAGCTATTATAAGTTATTTGAATTCGATGTTGAAAAATAAGTAAAATATATCATTTCGCAAAAGCAATTATAAAACGATGTTTTAAGTTTTAATTGCTTTATTTGCGCCATTTTATGATTCATTTTATTAATCATTCGGCAATTTTCCTTTATTTTGTCACAATTACAAGAATTCGACAACTACAAGAAGGCGGAATAATTAAGAAATGGATGGAAGATATCATCGAACAACAGCAATTCCGCGGAATTTTGAAGGTCAGCTCAAGAAATGAGGAAGAAGATGAAGAGCGAATGCACGTACTTGATGTTGATGATGTGCAAGGCGCCTTCGCTATTTTGAGTATTGGTTTGATTGTAGCAAGTATGGTTTGCGTCACGGAATATCAAATACACACGCAAGTATTCTGTTTTGTATTTCTGCCGTATCTTTTCATAGCTTAATAGAAATGATGACTATCATAATAAACTGCTTTTGAATAATTAACTGCAACGTCTTAACTTGTAAAAATATGTGATAAATTTCATAATTTTGCATCATTATTAAATTGCGAGGATGGCGTCTTTTAACTAAAAAAATAACATTCCTTTACATATTTGTTGCAAATGCAAGTACGTTCGTTCTGAATAACTGTTAGAAGCCAATTTTTAAAAAAGATACTGACCAAAGTTTCATGAAGTTATCCGCACAACTGGCAGTGACATTTTCGATTAAACTGGGAAATTTTACATGGCTTGAAAAAAAAAAGGTTCGTTCTAAAATTAAAAAATGTAATTTTCACCAAGATATTACGGCTTTTACAAGTTAAACAACAGCGAAATAAAATTTAAGCAAAGAAGATTTTTTTTTTTTTAATTATCTAAAAAATGTACCGAGAGGGATTTGGGAATACATTTTTTTTTTTTTTTTTTCAATTAAGTGCCCCCTTTGTCTGCATATAAATCTACACAATCAATATTTTATTATCATGTGAAAACATAATGTTGTTTAGTTTGAGGTTTCGAAGCCTCAAAATGCGTGTGCAACAAATTGGCGATTTATCACTTTTAGAGTTATTAGAAAAGAAAACAAAAGGTTGCCATATTTCGCGATTTATCATCAACTAAAGTTACAACTTGTTTTCCAAATTATTCATTCCATGAATTTTTACGAATTGTGCTAATTAATTTAAGCCATTTAATAGTTTAAACCGATTTGAAAAAAATCATGAGAATATCAGATTATGCAAGCATTAATATTTAGAAAAACAATGGGTTCCCCCCACCCACCCGTATCTCCAAATCGGTTGAGGTCCAAAACTTTGTTTTCCATCTAAATTGAAAATGAAATTTTTTTAAAAATTATTATTATTATAGAGAGAGGTGCAAACGGAAGGATAGAAACCAATAGAGAAGCCTCATGATTGTTTTAAACCGGGTGAATTGTTAAATGACTTAAATTAAGACAAATAATGACTTGAAAAATAAGGATGTTCTCATATGATAACTTGAAATTTACAATTGTAAATTGCCTTTTTCCTTTTTTTTATTTGAATATAATTTAATGTAGAAAATATGTGCCATATAACTTCATTCACTGACAAAATTCTCTTAACCTAATACCCTCCTTCACATGTACATATTGATTTTCCTAAAGAATTTTTTTACAACTATTTATAAACTTTATAAAATAAAATCATAACCTCACTATTGAATATTTGTAATTCATTAACAGTATAATTATACATATGAAATTAAAATTCTTTTTAAGTTAAACTAATTTTGATTCTTTATTTTTTCTTTATATCAAAAGTTGGGGGGGGGGGGAATTCAAAATTTGGAGCTTTCTTATCAAACATAGAACATTTGGATATTTTAAAATCTTATATTGTCTTCAGATTATGTAGCAAAAAATATAACTTGGACGATAATAAGACTGTTTTCTTTCCATCCAGCATTGCTAATGGGAAAAATATGATACTGAAATCTACAAATTTTATTCTTCTCACTACTTTTCTTTTACTTTCAATTAGCTTCCTTAAAATTTCCAACTTCATACAATAAAAATTTTATTAGTTGTCGTAACAGATTTTATATACTAAATACTATTTAATGTAACCGTACCTTTGAACTTGTTGTTTTAGGTATAGTTACAAGAAAAGAAAGAACCTGAAAAGATACTGAAGAACACTTTCATTTTCAAGATTTGCATTCACAATGCTCTAAAAATGTAAATCATGCACCAAAAATAAATAAAATAAAATAAAATAAAAATAAAGACTGCTATTTCATCATTTAAATTAGATGAATGAAAAAATTATTTGATAATGTACATACCAAAGATCACATTTTAAGTTTGGAAAAAGACAACCAATGAATTAGTTTAATTTTATTCAATTTAGGTACAAAACATATAGCACTTCAACTATATACAGTCTCACAATTTCTAATAAATAAAGTATAAAAACAATCGAACATGAAATAGAAAGCCTTCCCCTTTTCAGTCTAAATTCTCTACACTGCTTGATCTTCTTTCCAATATTCTCGAGGCTCAGCAAATTGTTTTTTTTTTAAATCAAATATTATTAATCAAGTTAACATTGCAAAATTTACTATTTTTTCTAAATAATAAAATTAAATAGAAAGGCAAGATTTTATTCATAATTTTTGTCTAATGAAGATATTTCATTGAGCATAAGAACAAAAAAATTATATTTAACTTTGTACTATAATCGGATTTTTTTTTTTTTAATTATGCAATTTGGTAATTGATAATCGATTTCAAATTATTTTGTAAACAATTCTATATAAGAAACTGATTTCTAATACTGATTTAAATAAAAATGATGTACTAAAGTTTATCTCTCATAAATTTGGCAGTAATTCTTAATGAGCCTTTGCATTATGACCAACTAATAATTATTGATTTTGAGTTTGTAGAAATATTGCTTTTTATTTTTATTTCACAGAAGAAAAACATTCTATTTTCCATTTCTCTAATTTTAAACTAATTTTTCTCTAATTTAGAAAATAATTTCATGAACCATCACTATAGTCTTCATACCAACAAGTGAATTCCAATTTTACCCTCAAGGACAGATAAACTTAATTTTTTTTTTTCAAAAAGAAGCATATTTCTTCATTTGTTTTTAGTTAACTCTGATCATAGTTAATAACCATCTGAATTCAAAGTAATTAAATCAAGTTATTAAAAAAACTCTACATTATAATGTATGGTTTCAGATCAGGTAATTTGAAACTAAACTTGATTCAGACAATATATAAAAGTTCCTTTGCCTCTCTGATAGCCATTTGGCAAAAATTTATCTAATTAGCACATTTGTATTCTTTACAGTAATTAGGAAGATTTAAAAAGAATATGATATATAACACAGAAATTCAGAATAGATAAACTTATCTTTCATTAAACCTTTACATGACAGTAGATTGTTTGTATTAAAGAATTTCTCTTAAGAAACACAAAATGTGAATGAAGCCATATTGCCAGAATTTGGTTAATCTGTATTAAATAATACTTCCATTTCAAGTATGAATGGTATTCTTCCTTATCAGAATGGTATTTCTGAAATGCAATGGTCATAACACAATAGCTCACAATAATAACAGTTTTCTAGCTTTATAAATTAAATAGAGAAATGATAAAAAGCATCAAAGAGCTGAGGTAAGAACACTTTCACTTCTTTAATAAGAAATTGCATATTTTAGAAAAATCATCATAATAGCCATTCCAAAACGTAAAAGAAAAATTATTTTAAGTAAACAATTTCTTTTATAAGACAAAAAATGTTATGGAACACTAAAATAAACTTAAAACAATTTACCAAATCTGAATTTTAAAAAACTTTGTTTAGACGATTATGAAGGATTACAACTTTCAAATACATATAAACAGCACCAGAATACTTTAACAAGTAAAATAAAATATGGCTACATGGGAGGAAATATTGTTTGACATACTAAAAATCCAAATAAGAACATCAGCCTGTTGCTGAATGTTTATCAAGTATATACTGACAAGACATTATAGCTAACTTCACATATATCAAGACATGAACAGATCAAATAATTATAAAATTGTAATAAAAACTAAAAGATCTGCCTTCAGAATAAAAGGCTCAATTACATCTAATAAAATAGTCTACAACATTTGGTCACCATAGTGGTATTAAAGAATATTAAAAAACATTTTTTTATCAAAATTGTGATTCTTGGTTACTCATCACAGAACAATAAATTATATAATAGAAAATTCATATTCCAATAAATAATTTAGTAGAAAAAGTAATCAGAATAAGTTATACTAAAAGATCATTAATACATAATGAATAAAAATTCATCTATAATGATCTTCGAATTTTATTTCACTAAAAAGAAAACTATTAATGAACACACATAAAAAGAAATTAGAATGTTATTAATATATAAACAGGCAAAACTTGAATATATGTCTTGACATATTCTAGAATTCTAACTACAATAAAGCATTTAAAATGCTTCATATAACAGTCATTAGTAGATAAATTCTTTTCAGTATTAGAAAAATTTAATTACATATATTCTTATATCTCTGTGAATTTTCAATCAACATACTTTAAATTTTTAACTGTAGTAACAGCTAGTAATTGAAAAAGATTTAAAATATTCTCTTCAATAAATAAATATCATTAATATTTTACCAAAAAAATTAGAATCCATCTTTTATCAAACATTGGAAAATATGAAAAAGTATAAAAACAAAAGAAAGATTTATTTTATCCTATCCAAGAACAGTACTAATTTAAAACTTTTTTAATTCTAGCGCTCTATTACAACAAATGTATATTTTGGCAATTTCAAATACATATATACAAAATGAAAAAAAAAAATAGCTGATGCTTATAATACATGAAAAAAATTGGACTTCTTTAAAAATGGAGATCATGTTAAAAGTTTTTTCTAGAACAGTATAATAGACACCTGTCCAGAGAAACATTTCTCTTCCAAGTAAAAATTCAGATGTCTTTAGAGATGATATCCTACTTACTGGCAGGTATTATGCTTGATAAAGTTTCAAAGACTAGTATTGGAATTGTGTAAAAAGATAAAAGCAATATCAGAATTTTGCCAGAAAGTAAAAAGGCAATTTTACAGCTTATGAATTTTATCACAGATAGCCTCTCTCATTCAACAATTTCTCTCACATAAGAATAGGGAAAGTAGCCAACCTGTAAAGTGGAATAATAGAATTTAGTAACATTATAATTGTGGTAAATTAAGAGTATAGAAAATAATACATTTTTATTGATGTTTTAGAGCAAAAGCTATAGTTTCAAATAAAATAGTTTAAATAAAAAAATTAAATAATTTTAATTAATATAATAATAATTAATATTGATACAAAATATTTTATACCAATTAAGCCTCTAAAACATTCAAAAGAAAATGGCACAAAATTTAACAATAAGTAGCCATGTACTTATTACAAGCACTAGAAACATTACTACTTATATCAGAATCTAGTATATTCTTATCAGTTTATCATCAAAATATTAAAATGAAAAAAATAATTCTTTTTTTAAAAAAAGAGATTAGAATTAATAAAAGTTGTGCCATCTTTTATCCTTATATTATATGAATTATTTAAAACTAATGCAAGTTCATGTTTACCAATTAATGTCATGGTGAATTTATCTAAAGTAAAAAAGACTTAAAGTACCATAAATTAATGCATCTATATCATATTAATTAAAAATATTTTGTACATTTTTTCCCATATTTTTTTTTTTGTCCTTTCATATCAATGCATTAAATAATTTATTATATTAACACAATCCAATTGTATAGAAGACCTGAATGTTGAAATAAACATCTCTTTAAACAGAGTTTTATAAACACAATCTTATACCATATCTAAAAATATTATTACAAAATTTTGCTGATGATCATAGTTATGGCAAATTATTTTAATAAATCAAGAAATCATATGAAAAGCATACAATATTCATACAAAAAAAATTAAGCTACTTATTAACAGCAATAAAATTTTAAAAATTATAGCAGTACAGATTTTTATGTAAAAATCTAAAGTAAATCTATATTTATCAATAAATGCACCTGCATAGTTATCAAAAGCAAAAATTTTCAAGATGCTATAAATTAATATACCTCTATCAAATTAATTAATAGTATTTTGTAGATTTTTTTGCCCTTTGAGCTTACTGCATTAAATAATTTCTCATACCAATACAAACCAATTATACAGCAGATCAGAATGTTGAAATAAACACTTCTTTAAACTAAATTCAATAAATACAAATTTATCATATACTATAGCAAAACATTTTGTAATAAAATATTGCTGGTGCTAATGAAAGTTATGGCAAATTATTTAAATGAATCAAAAGAAATTATATGAAGAGCATCCAACATTTACAAATTTAAAAAATTATAGCAGTACAGATTTTTATGTAAATAAAATAAAATAAAATGAAGATTGGTTATTATAATAAAATAAGAATAATAACCAATGAATATAATAATTAAATGACAGTCAAAACTAACCTAAATAGCTACATAAAAACTAAATGAAACTAAATAAATTTAATCTTATCATTTTTTAACTCAATACAAGGAAGTTTGTACATAAAACAATTTTGATGTATTTGTCAAATTATTCAGTATGTTATCAGGCATTTGTGAAATTATAATATCATTTAAAAGATAACATTGATATGATATAATTTCATTAAAGTTTGTGAAATTAAAGTAAATAAGAAAAAATTCATACATTCTCTCCTATCTGGCCTTTCCACCATCCCTTTTGGTTACCAGCTTTGCTGAGAATTGTAATACGATCTCCTTTTCGAAGAGTTAACATATTTGGTGAAGTGCCTTGGAAATCATATAAAGCTTCAGCATATCCCAAAATACCTATGGAATAAATAAATACATATATCATACACAAATACATTCAAGAAAAAAATTTAAAAGACAAATAAAACTTATTACATACTTTCATTAGTCAATCCAGCTAATGCTTTCTTATAAGGAATCATAAGGGTGACATGCAAACCATTGAAGCTTTCTGATAAACTGTTCTCTCTATACCAATTAACTAATTCCTGGAATAAATTAAAATACAGATTCGTACAGATTAAGTTTTTTTAATCTTGTACACCTTCTTCTTATTAACATGTAATTCTACAACATTTTTAAAAAGTATTGAAAATGTATACTTATTTAATGAAGCCAAGCTCATAAATTATCATGTAACAGAAATCAATAGATTATTTTAATAACAAAAAGCTGCGTCAAAGCATTGATATAAATAAACAAATTTAAAATATGATAGCAATAGGGCTTGCTTGAAATGGAAGGTAAAAATTATATAGAATTTACTTAACCCCTTATCTGTTGGTGTCACATCTCATACATTCATTATTTTTGTGCCTATGTAGTCAGAGTGATATGCCATGCAACAAAGAAAAAAAATACATTATTAAAATTGAATTTGTTACTACTTTCATGCCTCATTAAATCCTGAAATTATTTTCGTATTTCTAAATATTACAAAGAAATGGTTCAACTAAACCCACTTTCTTCACAATTTTCTCAGTGTGATTTCCCAGCTTGAATTGAAATCAAATTAATATTGTACTTTCAGTAATTTCACTTTCATTAGTGTTACCACTGCATATCAAAACAGTTTTTATGATGGATTCAGAGTTAATTTAGGTCTGTGAATTTATTATCTCTCAGTTGAAAGATAATAATTCTGATTTATTGCAGTGATAATATTTATTCAGAGTGTAGCAAATCAAAAAATGTTGATAAGAGCTCAGTAAGGACATGGGTTATAGAAACAACAGTGTCCCTGCTCCTACTCAATTCAATTTCACATACAGCACAGGTATGTTAGCAAATTATCACATAAATAATAATATATCATATAAATATGTTATCACAGTGGTTTTATTTAGTTAAAACTTGGGTGCGTTGTAAGGAAAACTGAAGATAAGAGGATGGGATATCACATATTTCACCACCAATAGGTCAAGTAAAAAAATGATTGCAGTCAAAAATATTTTGCATTTTTGAATTTAGGATAGGGCATTTATATAATTTTCAATAATAATAAAAAAAAAATGCTTTTTTTTTTTTTTTTTTTTTTTTTTTTTTTTTTGAAGATCGGAAATTTGGGGGAAAAAATTCGACAGAGAAGGAGTTGATTTCATTCGTGTATTGAAAATAAAATTACAGAGACTATAGGATATAAGCTTTACTGTAGCAGTCTTCATTACACATTTTTTAAACAAAAGGTCAAAAGATCTTTAAAACTTATAACTCTTAATGTTTGTAAGTCATCTCTCACATGGCATTAGTGCTTTGTTAATCATGCGATGTACAAAAATGTAGCAATTGATAAGGTTAATTATAAACAGTAAGCAAAATAACTTAGCAGTTTTCAAATCATTCAAATAAAGGGTTTCAAATTACTTTACATTAAATTTTTTCAATCCTACTTTCAACCTTTAGTTACAATTACTTAAAAAAAAATCAGCATTAAATGTAAAATATAATATTAGCATTTCACTAAATTACAAGAAGTTTCAAATAGAAGAATAAGTAAGAAAGTAATAAGTTCAAGCATAAGAATAAGTAAGTAACTTATATGTATAAATATAGGCTACCTATACTTATACAAGAAAATGCTTAAATTGAGACTTACAACAATAGATTTGAAATATTTTGTTTCAGAGAGGTAGAAATGCTGTCCATTATCTGTAGTGCACACACGCATATGTTTCACCTGATTCTGATAACTAGAAAATTTAAAAATAGATTTAGAGAAAAACAGCAAATTTTATATTATATTATATTATATATATATATATATATATATATATATATATACTTAACTGTAGCAAATTCTTGCCCCTTTAAATTTTAATTTAAATAAATGAAAGGAGATACAAAATAAGTCACACTATAAAGGGATTTTTTAAAAAAATATATGACCTAAAATGCATTCAAATATGAATGATTTAAATCATGAAATTTTTTATGTTTATTAAAATATGAATTATTTTAAACCACAATTTTTTTAATTATATTTTTTAGTTGCAAAAGAAATTTTAGCCTATGGATTTCTGATATCCCAATATTAGAAAAGTAAGTATTAAGCTATATGAATATATACTACACAATAACAACAATAAAAAAGAAAAATGGCTTTTACATTAAAAATTTATATTTGCTTGAACTTTTAAAATCGAATATTAATGTTTATAAAGCAAAAAAAGAGAAACTTATTACAATTTATTGGAGTGTATTCATAAACTTTTAAGCTTAACAACATAATAAAATTATTCTAAGAGTTATTAATATTACATGATTAAAGGCAATGTCCTTTTCTCTCTCTCTCTGAGTATTAAGATGGAATACAATCATATTCATGTCAATAGATATAATAATTGACTCACTAAATACATAATTTAAAATGTTAAAATTTTATCTATATTAACAGCCATATATAAACTCATAATCGAAATATTTAAAAGGATGACCAATTCGACAATTTCAATCATAATTTTCATGATCCTTTTATGATAGAAATAGATCTCAATCATGATTCCATTATAAACAGAACAGAAAAAGAAACCCTATAAAAATATTATTATTATTATTATTATTATAATTAAAGGAGGGAATGAATTTTTTTTAAATACTCACTTAATACTGATAGCATAGGACCCATTTTGTTTCGGGCTTATCCTTAATAGAAAGGTACCACTAGGTAATTCTTCAAGTTTTTTAGTTGCAACATCTCGTTCCATAACACCCGCAAACCTAATAATTTTAATACAAAATATAAAAAAAATTTCAATTAACAAATTCTTTTTAAAAAATAAGTAAATAACTATAGTGGAGCCTCAATTATGAAACATTATTTATTCTTGAATCTTACTCACAATGCAAAACACTTATTAAGTGACATGAGATTTTTTGCAGGAATTAACATAAAATAGTACAATACATTATATTCCTAAATCAATACTCAAACAAATTTGTTATAATGCACATTTTTCTTACAAAAAAGCTGTCTAAAAAGGTGTTTTGGGTCATGCAAAATTTGGCAAATTTGCTTTTCAGTGTCTATTGCCAAAATTTCCCAGGTTTTTTACTGGAATTTTGTTCTTCAGCCAAGGCTATTATTTCCTCCTTTCTTGATTAAATTCCCTCTACAACTTTTGCTGTGATATACAGAATTTAGTTTTTTGGTAGTTCTAGTTATGCTATTTCACTAACACATCAATATCACTGCTAGCCTCATAACCTTGGCCAGAGACACAGTCTCATAGATTAAGACTCTATAAGCAATTGCTTAATCCTCTCAAAGTCATATTTAACAAGGCTTTCAGGACACGGCTTCTTCATATGGATAGAAGTGCTCAAAAAGTGCATTAGCACTATGGGAACCATTTTGTAAAATAATTGTCATTCTGTTGTTGGCTTGATACTATTTTAATGCACATAGATAAAACAATGCTGTCAAGATAACTAATTGCTATTACCTTAATGAGGTCGTGTGATCTTCCTGAGATTGGCAAGATCTCTTGTACTGCAGTACAACAGTTGACCACATCATGTGAACTACACTTATGATATCCAAAATATAAAGCTAATCCAACATATGATTTTACAAAACCTCCACATTACTTCTTTTGTGAAACATCATTTGTAATCTGTTTCTTACATTTTGCTTTACTCATTATGAGAGGTACTCATTTAATAAGAAACAACATAATCATCTCAAAAAAAAAGCCTCAAAAGCAATTATTTATATTTAATATGCTTTCAGTTACAATCATTTTACTGTTACATTTTAGAAATTATGTTTATAATAAAAGGAACATTTATTAAATGATTACCAAATTCTAAAAAAACCTGACTGAATGCAAATAAGATATATGACAAAAACAAAGTACACTTTAAATATGCAACATTACAGATTATCATCAGACAAGCAAAGTACTGGAAAATCATATAACCTAAGAATGGATTGATGAATCAAATCATATTTCCTTACTCATTTATCAAAATTTTGAATTTTACAGTGAATGTGAATTAAATAATACATCTAATTTGATTATTTTCATTTTTACTCACTGAGCATTTGATAACCTTTAAATCATACAAATTTATCCATAATACTGAATAATACTGAATTAGTTTTGTCATTTTAATGCTTTCATGAAAAGAGTATTAATCCTTTTTAATATATATTTAAAACATTATTCCCTTTTAATATATTAAAACTTATTTATTTACTTGCTTATTTATTTTTTACAATAAAAGATACCTAAGCAAACTTTATCTTCTCTTATTTAAATAAAGTTTTACTAAGAGAAATGATGAATGCAAATACATGTACCTTCATTGTTACCAACAGAAATTAAAAGGCAACTGAATGGATTATTATTGAAAAAATTTCATACTAATAAATTTTTCAATGCAGCTTACCAGTCATGGCCTTCTAACATGGTATTTATATAATCAGGTGCTGGAGCTGCATTCTCAGATGCATTAATGTTTGGAGAAGGAAATGGATTTTCATATGAAGGTGGCCGCTTCTTTATAATAAAAAATAATATAAGTATTTTTAAAAAAAGCATTTTTTCTCAAAAATAAATTTTATTTTTGAAATTATTCAAGAGATCAAAGTAAGCAATAAAAACTAGAATTTCAACTTTAATCACACATCTTTCAAACATCAAAACCTTCAAACCTACCATTATGAATTAAGAAAGTTATTTATATTCTATTTCCACAAATAACATTTTAATACTATATAATAATATAAAATAACTATTAACAACTCTTATTATTCTGTTATTACAAAATCATTTTGAACTTCTATAAGAGACAAATCAAATATTTACAAGTAAATATATTTAAAATTTAAATTATAGGATAATCTTGTTACCTCTACATGGTCTGGAGGAAAGAATCCACTTTTTCCAGTACGTGCAACATATCCCTGTTTTTAGAGATAAATTTATTAAATTAAATGCTAAATATTGAATTAAAAGTAAAGCAACCATTATTTTTAATTGGTATCGAATAATTAATAAATGTATAAATTAAGCAATATATGTCTATATATTTATATTGAATATAAATAAAAAATTAATAAAATATAAAAGCATTGAAAATCTCAAGTTTCTTTCAAACTTGCAAAAATAAAAAATTATTTTTTAAAAGTTTTTTCATGAATTTTCTAATAATTTCTTTCAGCTTATTTCTCTAAGTTAAATAAGATTAAAAAGCAAAAAAAGTATCTTTCAGCCTTACTGTATACCTTCTTTAATAAATAATACAAAAATATACAAATCCACCATGCGAAAATTAATTTTACCTTGTGCATTAACCTTTTTAAAAAAATCAAATAAGAATTTTAACAAGCAATTATCAACAATATGTCATAAGCAAGGACAATTTAACAGAAGAATGAAACATGCAAGGAATAGAAGAGAAAGAAATGCACTCCAAAATATTTAGAATATTTCAGATTAACAAAAACAAAAATTTTCATATATTTCATTATCAAAGGATATAAAAATATTTATATTAAAAATTAGGAATAGCATTCAGTAATTGTGTGTATTTGTAGATTATAAAATACCTGTATAACTACAATCAACATAGAATATAAAATGCTCTTATAAAAATATTATCTCTCTCAATTAAAAAAAACCAGTTAAATTAATTTCATTTTGATTGATAAAAAAATTATCACAGGTTTTTCTGATTAAGAAAGGCCTGCTACTTATTCAAAATTCTAACAACCAATTCTGACTGATGACAGTTTTCTGAGAATAAAATAATAGATATCATACATGCTGTACCAATAGTAATATCCATTGACATGCTATAACTAATCATTACAATACTTAAATTCTCTGCCTAGGGTCTATTGGTCAATTCAGTAAACAAGAAAAAAAATTCTTTATTTTGGAAATAATAAATATATATGTAATTATGTCAGACACATTCGCATCGTCAAATGCAGTAACAGGAGAAAAGTTTCATAAATAAAGGCAAATTGCTATTTATTTTTAGTTCATTTTCAAATTACATTATCGTAAAAGGTTTTAGAAAAATGAAGGGGGGAAAAAAATGAAAGGAGAGATATGAAACTGAAAATAAAAATTGTAATTGTTTTAAAAAGTTCTTTAAAAAATTCTTATTGCATGAGAAATTGAGAGATTTCTATCTTAAGAGTATACTTGAGAAAATCAGGAAAAAAATTTAATAATAGATATTCAATTTTTAATTTCTCTACTGTGAAGACTTATCTAAAAAAATAAGCCCAGATTACGTGCCACCAGTCATGTTAAGAAGCTTATTTATTACTAAATGATTTTGTTTGGTAAACTTAATTACATAATGATAATAACCCATTCTTTTCATTTTTCTTCATATTTATCTCCCCTCCTGACCCTTAATCATTTAATTTATATTAAACCAATTTCTAAAATAAAGTGTACAAGTTTTTATCTCTGAAACACTACCACTGATATACGGAATAAAAAATGCTCATATAATTTGAAATTAAACTCACTTCCCAACACATATTATTTAGCTTGTTAGTCACATATATTTCATCGTCACTATCAAAGGAAAGATGATCAGGAGGTCCTTGATAAGCAAATCTTGCACGAACCTTGACTACAAAAATAAGGATCAACAAAATTTTAGTTTCAATAATTTATGCATATTTAAATTAAAATTCATTTTCTTTTATTCATTTCACTTACATAAATATGGCTTTTTATTAGCAGATGATAAATTCCTACGCAGAATTTGAGGTACCACAGTCACTGATGGAGGACGTGGTGGAAGTCGAGGGGCTCCACACGATCTTACATCTTCAATACAATCTTTATGCACAGTTATTGCACACACTAAAATATATAAATATTCTAAATTCTGTCCAAGATTTTAAATAGAAATAGATAAATTAAAAATGAAGTTTGTTTCTTTTTCTTTTCTTTTTCTTTTCTTTTTTTTTTTTTTTTTTTTTTTTTTTTTAATATTACACAAGCATTAACATATCCTTTAAGCTTTGAAATGCCAAGAATTTCTTGTAAACAAATCCTAACTTTAAAACTAAAAATAATTTTAAATCAAAATCTGTGAACTTTAAAGAGTTAAAATACTGATAAATTATTAAAATATTGTTCTGGAATATATATATTCCAGAACTATAACAATATCCATAAAAAAATCGGATAAATCTAAACATTCATCGGGGCTTTATGTAATAAAATGTACAATGATTTAACAATATAAAAATTCCAAATTATGATAAGTTTTATTTCTAATTTAACAAAATGAAAATTGATATAAAAATTTAAAAATAAAAAAATTCATCAAAAATTATTTAAAATTTAAGATAAGCAAAAAAAATAAAGAAAATTTTCATGAAATTTTTTAATGTATTTTTAGAAATTTTATTATTATTTCCTTAATTTTGTTATTTTCTATTATTTTTATAAACTCTTAATTATTCTTTATCATTCTTTTTCTTGGAAGTTTTATGCAAAATGTTCATAGTTTTTAAATAAAATTTTGCAAGTTATAAAATAACGATATTAAGTTATAAAATGAGATAATATTATAAATATGTTTATATTACAGCGGGAGGCAAAGATTTTTCACATTTTTTTAACATTCCACACCAAAAGCTCAGTCTTTATATTACAATTAAATATGAAACAATTTTATGCATAATAAAATAAAATATTTATTTAATTATTAATATCATTAATGAGAAATAAAGAAAAAATACCTGAACACAAATAGCCTTGATAAAAAATTCCCCTACAAATAAATATCTCAAATTATAAACTCACTAATGCAAACAAAAAAAAATCAAGAAGTAAATCAGCATTAACTTAGATAATCATTGCATTGCACAGTTTTGTAGTATCTATAAGTACTTTCTTTCAGCTTTAATACTTTCAAAATAAATAGGAAAATATTATAATTAAAATACAAAGGTTAAATCAATTTATACCATACCAATAAAAGAAATTACCATTCCATAAAAATATATAAGTAGCACACATACAGATAAACAAAAACATACCTCTTGTTTTATAAGGTAAAACTTTATACAAATATCAAGAAAATTAGATAAAATATATTAGTTAGCTTTCCCTACTCAATATGCATTCATATTCAAAATTTCATCAGCTTTAACAAAAAATATCCTTTTTTAAAAATTATGTCAACATACTCTGGATTTTTATAAATAAAATTTATTTTTGATATTTATTAAATTTTGAAAATTACAAAAGACTTACAGAAAAAAAATGTAGTTTGATAATGGAAGGTTCCATTGAAATCAAAAGATGAAACTGTGTCAAAAATAAATGATATGCATGATGAAAATGCATCAAAAATATTTCACATATGTTCTTTCTTACCTCAATAATTTATCACATTCTGCACATGTTGTAGGTTTTTCAAATGTATGCATCTGGAAAATATGATCTGTGGTCCTTTTAGCAGCTGGGCAGACATTATCCCTGTTTACAGCATATATGTTTGATTAATTCTTAAATTATATATATATATATATATATATATATATATATATATATACACTGAAGTGACAAAAGTCATGGGATAGCAATATGCAAATATACAGATGGCAGTAGTATCGCAGCGAAAAAGTATAAATGTGCAGTTAATTTCCAGAGCTTTCATTTGTGTTCAAGTTATTCATGTGAACAGGTTTTTCGCGATTTATGGCGGTATGATGAGAATTAACAGACTTTGAACATGGAATGTTAGTTGGAGCTAGACGCATGGGTCATTCCATTGCGGATATCGTTAGTGAATTCAACATTCTGAGATCCACAGTATCAAGAGTGTGCCGAGAGTATGAAATTTCAGGCATCACATCCCATCATGGACAGCGCAGTGGGCGACCACCTGCACTTAACGACCGAGACCGCCGACGTCTGTGTAGAATGGTCAATGTTAATAGACACGCAACACTTCGTCAAATAACTGCAGGAATCAATGTGGGACGTACGAGGGACGTGTCCGATAGGACTGTGTGGCGAAATTTGTCTTCCTTGGGCTATGACAGCAGAAGACCGACTCGAGTGCCTTTACTGACAGCACGACATCGCCTGCTGCGACTCTCCTGGGCTCGTGAGCATATCGACTGGTCCCTAGACCAGTGGAAAACCGTGGCGTGGTCAGATGAGTCACGATTTCAGTTGTTAGGAGCTGATGGTAGAGTTCGAGTGTGGCGCAGACCCCACGAAGCCATGGACCCAAACTGTCAGCAAGGCACTGTTCAAGCTGGTGGTGACTGCATAATGGTGTGGGCTGTTTTTACATGGCATGGACTCGGTCCTCTGGTGCAACTGAACCGATCATTGACTGGAAATGGTTATGTTCAGCTGCTTGCAGATCACTTGCAACCATTCATGGACTTCACGTACCCACACAACAATGGGATTTTTATGGATGACAATGTGCCATGTAACCGGGCCAGAACTGTTCGCGATTGGTTTGAAGAACATTCCGGACAATTCCAGCGCATGATCTGGCCACCTAGATCGCCCGATATGAATCCCATCGAGCATTTATGGGACATCATCGAAAGATCCGTTCGTGCCCAAACTCCTGCACCATCCACACTTTCACAATTATGGACGTCTATACAGACAGCATGGCTCAATATTCCTGCAGAGGACTTCCAATGACTTGTGGACTCCATGACACGTCCAGTTGTTGCACTTCACCGGGCAAAAGGAGGACTGACACGATATTAACAGTCATCCCATGACTTTTGTCACTTCAGTGTATATATATATATATATAAAGTAAAAACTCAATTACCACCACAATAAAAAAAGTAAACTAAAAAGCAAATATTATACAACATTTGTAATGATATATGATGAGAAAAATATATTCCAGTAAAATAGCTCTTATTTTATTGAAGTGCAAATGTATTTGACTACATTAAATTATACAAAATTAGAATCTGAATTAAACTGTATCTGTTTCTAAATAAAAACAATTTCTTGAAATCAGAAATTCTATAAATGTAATTCTTAACAACATGTTATTTTAAATGAGATTTAAAGTATTTAGTCCTGATATTCTAGCCTTCTAGAAAATTAAATAATATTTTTACAAAGAAAACAAAAACTGAAAAGAAAAGTTTCAAATTCAATTAAGTCCAGTACTATACATTATAAGCATTTTCAATAACATACAAATATTGTTTCTTTTTATTTCAATTACTTTCAAGCCATAAAAACACAAGATTTTTTTATATATATAAATGCAAATACATAAATAAATTATTTAAAAAATTAATATTTATTATAGATGTTTTATTTTCCAAAGAAAACTAAAAATTCAAACATGATTTAATTCTCAATAAAGATCATAATCTTTGACTATGGTTGCCTCAAAGCTTTCTAAAGATTCAAGATGTCACAAAAAGACATTCACGTGTGATTAATTAAAATAGAAATATTAATATTTGAAAAATCTGTTGCAAATCTCCATTTTCTAAAAAGTATCAGAAAATAAAACAATATCAGACAGTCCAACACAGACTTTTCAGTAGATAACTAATAACATCTAACTTTCTATTCCAACCATGTAGAAAGATATCAATGCATAATGCATATTTCTATTGTAACTACTCAAAAGTTATTGCATAGAAACAACATTTAGATAACAAAAGATCCACTTACAATGCTTTTTCTATGGCTTCAATCCATTTTAATTTCATATCTTCAGTTTTAGCATACATTGTTAAAGCTGTTTTGTTTTGCCTGTGAGCTAATAGCCAGAAGTGGCTCCACTGAAAAATTCCAAAAATACTGTGACAATAGTAAAAGTATAACAAATTATTTTAATCTAGCCAATCAAAAGATAGTAATAATTTTTAAATAAATAATTTTGGATGCAATTATACAAAACCAAATTATTTTTTAATTAAGAAAAATTCAGCAAATTTAGAAAGAAAATCCAGTTTTTAACAGAATAGGTTTTTATATATTATTCACTCAAAAAAAGAAGAAGAAAATGTTTTGATAATTTTATAATGTATAATTCCAACTTCATTCATAACATATAATCAGTTGTTCAATGCTGCAGAAGTAACACTAAGTAAAATCAGTTACTTCCAATTTAAATATTATGTTTTTTTGAGTCACTGTTCATTTAATGCAATCCTCTTTTAAATAACAACTTTTTGCATAAAATGCTTTCAATTTTTTTTCTATGGAATTTTATTTGTATCCAACATTTAAATACTTTCATAGGAGGAGAGGGATCCTCTTTACAAAGAAACAACTGAAATTTAAGACATATTTTTCAGACATATATACCAGATCATTACTTATAAGTACAATCATGAACGCAATAAATGCTAAAATCCTTTATTTAAGACACATGAAAGTAATAAATATCTATAAGAACAAATATATTGTAAAACAAACCAGAATTTATATATTAATTCTTTTTCTTAATGACTCTGAAATTTTTGAAGCATATTTCTTTTTGAATTTGCAACTTAGAAATTCAAAAATAAAAGCAACTGAGTTCTGAAATGAAAATATTCAATGGAAAGTATGAATCATAAAAGATATCTATTTTGATATAATTGTGTCACAGTTCTAACAACAATTTTTAAAAAGTTTAAAAAATCAAGGCTTATAAATGTGAACCTCATTAGCAACTAAATAACACCAATTAGTTTATGGTAGAATTCCTAATTTAGAAATTGTATTCAACAATGAATCAAAATTGCAAAAAATGCCTGTTAGTGATCTAATACTAAAAATATGTAAATAATGTGAAAAAAGTCACTATGATAATAAATAAATAGGAGCACAAAGAATCATCAGGACAAAATCATAATCTTATCTTCTAAAATTAAATTTAAATATACAGTACAAATATATATAGCGTTTTCAGAAAATAAAGACAGAAATATATATAACATTTCAGAAATATGAGGTTTTGCTTAACATATTACCATTCAAAATATAAATGTATTAATTCAGACTTCTTTTTTAAAAAATGATTTTTTATGATTTTAAAAAATTAAGAAATGTTTACATGAATACATTTTGAATAAACAAAATAAGAACTTTAAATTCCAATTACTTTATCTCTACTTCCAACTCTAGCTGTATTTGGAACATCTTCAACTTTATAATCAAGGAGAACCAAGGCTTCTTTGAAACTGTATTGCTCTCCCTAAAATTAATAAACATATTTTTTATCAAATTTAGTAAACAATGTTTTAAAAAAGAAAAATGTGATCATATGAGTAGTCGGAAAATTATTTTAATACAGTATCAAATAAACAGAAAGGTGCAATCCCTTATTTTTTTTCTCCTTAAGATTATTCACAATTTTAAAAATAATTTGATAGTCTTATTTTTAGTGCATTAAAAAATAGAATGGTGCATATATTTATTCATGATTTCATTTTTTTTTCAATAAATTTCATTTCAGAACATTACAAAGTTTATTTCCCAGTGGATTTTATTCAATAAAATGTAAAGTTTTATTAAACTTTCAACTTTGTTTGATAATTAATTTTTTTCCCATAATTGACTTGACATGAAAAAAAATCTACATTTTTAATTAATAAACATCACAGCTTTATAAGCATTTTTATAAAATCTTACCCCTAAAAGTTTATCCATAATCTAGAGAAGCATAAAAATGAAAGAAAATCAATAATTACATATGTAAAAATGACATGAATATTAACACTGAAGTATAATAACAAACAAACAAAAATTTTCTTTTCAGTTACAGATAAACAACATATAATATTTCTGCATAAAAAGAAATATAATCAATAAGTAAAATATATGACATTTAATAAATTATAAAATGGATAAAAAAAACCTTTTTTTTTACTTTAAATACAATACGAATAAAGAAATTTATGCAAAATTATTGCACTAAATTGATAAGAAAATCAAAAAATTACAGATTTAAAAAATATATCTACAAAATTTTAAGAAACAAGTAATACAGGCAATTATAAACAAACAACAAAGATCTAATAGTCTTCATTCATAATCTAATGTTAAGATCAATTATTTTGCTTTAAACTATTATTTAAAAAATTATTATTAAAAAAATTATTTGAATTTTTAATGTTTGATTAACTGTACATTATCTGCACAGAACTACAAAAGCTTTTAATTATTTTCAAATATGCAAGAATCCATTTTTATTTAATAGCTTGAAGATTAATGCAAAACTAAATAATGAGAGAGTTTTTTTTATTGTTAAATAAACATATCAGTTAACAAATTACAGCAATAACAATATTTCTTCAGACATTTTCTTCAAATGAAAAATATAATTTGTTAAAATTATATTAATCTATAACATTTATTATAAATAACATTTATTTTTTATTTTGGATTTTTTAAAAAATCTAAATTATATTAATGAAATACAAACCCTTGTAGATTTGCACATCAGCATTACTTTGTCAAAGATGAAAACATATCTGAAAATACATAAATAGAAATGTAGTTTCAAAAATTAACTAAGAGAAAAAATAATAATAATTTTTATATACATAAATGTATTCTGCATCTTTGCTCAAAAAATTAACTGGACACTACATTATGTAAAACATTTATGGTAGCATTAGCAAATACAATAACTAGGCATTTAAAATTATCTAAACTTTTGTGCCAAAAAGCTGCAAACAGACAATACATAAGCAATGAAACAATTTAAAAATTTAAAAAAAACTTTAGGTCACTAAAATACCTATTCTTCAATCTATTGTCATCATGTGACCTGATTTTCAGCTCTCCGTCTTTCAACAGTCTTCCATAGTCTTTCAATTCCAGATCTTCAGGCTAAGCAGAAATTTTTACATTAGAAGGAAAGGAAAACAAACCTCTGAACAAAAAATTATAATTTGAAACAATGTAAGATAATAATGCCAAGAAAAAATTGCATTTTTTGCAAATCTTTTGACAAACCAAAAAAAACAAGAAAATTTAAAATAAACAAAAGTAAAAAAATGAAATCTACCATCACAAATTTCAAATTTTTATGTGAGAACATTATTATTTTTTCAGTTATTATTTGCCTTAATTAATTAAAGTCATTAACCAGTTTAAACTGGTTTAAAAGAATCATGAGACTTCGCTATCAGTTTTTACCCCTCTCTCTGTCCCTTAATAAATATATAATTTTTTGAAACTTTCATTTTTTTTTCTAGATCGCAAACAAAGTTTTGGAGCTCGACCGATTTTGAGACGAAAAAAAAACAAACTTTTTCTAAAAATCGACATGTGCGCAATTTGATGGTCTTGTGCTTGTTTCAAACCAGTTTAAGCTTGTTATTGACTTAAATTAATTAAGAAAAATCGTAAGAATTCAGAAATTGTATAGTTTGCAAATCAAGTTGTAACATTAGTTGGCGATAAATCACCAAATGGAATAGCTTCCTGCATTATTTTCTAATAACCCTATTTTAATTAGATAAAATTACTAACAATCTTTAATGATCAAACAAACAATATTTTAAATCGTTTGGTTTATTTTTTTAAAACATTGAACGAGTTAGGCAATAACACTGTGATTTTCAAAGGAAATACTATAACAGCAGATGATAGATAATTCAAAAGTTATATAGTAAAGGCTATATAACTTTACCAAAATAAAACTACATTGGCAGATGACAGATAATAGAAAAACTATACTGTGAAAGCCAATTCCAAAAAAAGGGGGAGAAGGGGAATTACCAATTTGTTGCCTACGCGCATTTTGAGGCTTCATCAATTTGTTACCTTTACATTTTGAGGTTCCAAAAACCTCAAATGAAAACACTATCATATTCTCACATGATAATAACAATAATTATGATGATTAATTTGCATTTCGACTTTTTTTCTGGATTTATATAAGAGAAATAAAAAAATAACTAATATTGGAAATGTTTTGAAAAAATTGGCTATGAAATTAGAAAGTTAGTTGCGAGCAATATTACAAGAATTTAAATAATATGAAAATAATTTTATAGAATAGGGTTTCTGAATTTGGCTTTTTAACAAACTAGCGAAGAAGTGAAACTCCCTAGCAGATTTAACATTTCTTTCAAATATCACTCAAGAAAACTTTTGAACTTCGATAATCGATAATTTTAATTTCAATTATTAAAATTCTTCAGGTAAAAAACTTTTCAGAATTTCTTAAAATTCAGCAAATGCTGATGAAAATTAAAAAACAAATTTCTTCAGCATGAGAATAGTTTGTCAATTCACATTTTGAGGCTTCAGAAACCTCAGGTGACAGCAACATCATGTTCTCACATGATAAAATCAGTTCGCCTTTTAGATTCTTTGCAAAGATTCATAAAAATTTATAAAAACAATTGAATCAATCATCATGAACATAATAAACAGCAAGTAGTAAAAAGAAATTTCAAGATAAATAATTTTGCTTTTATTAAGAATTTTTTTTCAGCAATATAAAACATAGCTTAAAAACAAATTATCTTATAAAAGTAGCATTAGGATTTGATTTTTTTTTTTCTTTTTATTTATCTGTCACAGAATAAACACACTCCTCACATTTTTTAGATTTTCACATACAGAAAAAGAAAATATTATTATTATTTTTAAAATTCTGTTTCAGGATTTTGATGTATCGCTTCATCTCACAAAAAAATAAATTATAATTAAAAATAAATTTTAAAAAACATATAGATCTGTGTCATATAGGTTTTTTAATAGTTGTTATTATTGATTGATAAATTACAATCCAACATTTTTATTGCTACTAATAGAGATCTTTCAGTTATACATCTAATTAATATTATTAACTCTAACTGCTGGCTATAAGTAATTTTTTTGGGTTAAAATATTTGAGAAAGTAAAACAAAAAACTTTCTCATTATTTTTGTTTTAAAAAAAACCATCAATACCATGTAACCTTATAATATACAGACATAAAAAAGTAAAATTTTAATTTGATTCAATATAAAAATGTATAAGAGACTATTCTAGGAAATCATCTTAAATTTAATTAATATATACAGAATTTTTTTTTAAAAATTAAAAAGTTCTTCTTACTTATTCTTTTAATTTCATTGCTTTATAATCTCAAAAATTAACAATCATTTTTGAAACTTATTCTATAACGTATTACTTTATTCATAAGTATTAGAATTTAGTATATAAAAGATAGTACAAACATAATGAAGAAATCAATAAGTATCTCCAGAATGAGCTCAATTTTATAAACTAAGAAATTAAGAGATAACAGCAATGTGATTTCATTAAAATCACTAAGGAAACAAGTGAAAAATAACACTTTTGTTCTTTTCAATATAAAAAGATATAATTACCATCCTTAAATCAGTAATGCTTGCTTGAATATCCCGAATAATCTGAAGAGTTTCATTGTCTCGCTTAACTTCATTGATATACTGTGCTAGATCCTAAAAATTAAGTAATCAAGCATTAGAAATGTATCTTAGGTGCATATTTAATATCAGGTGCAAGTTGTAAAAAAAGTATATAAATAATTTGAATTATTTTATTTAACATAATAAACATAATATAATAATAAGCTTTGATAATCAACAAATTAGCTATGACTGATTGAGGAAAATTTTTGTAATATTTCCCATTAGTAACATAATTTTAATAGTTTAAGTAGCAAAGTATTTTTAAATTTCATATTTTGATAGACATTAAACCCTATTAATTTAGAAGTCTTGCACTATTTGTTCATTGTGTTATGAACTTGCCTAGTTCTTACTTCCCCTCTCTGTTGCCAATTAAAATTTGACTGGAATTCAGTTAAGCCAATAATTAGCATATTAAAATTAAAGATGATTGCAAAACATGAATTAATGAAATCATTCTGCTCTGGAGTCTTTGTATAACACTGAAAAAAGTTCCATACTTTATATAAAAAAAGTAAATTTTGTTAACTGATTCTACACCAAAAATTTAATTCATTATAATAAGAAAGTAAAGTTACAAGCTAAATGAGCAATAACATATTTATATACATCTTATTAAGAAAAGAAATAAGAACAATTTATATACCAATAAAGATATCAAAAAGAGAAGTAAAGCTTACAAAAGTAAAAACTACAAAGAAATCATTAAAGCTTAATTTTAAAATTAATCTTAAACAGCATTTAACATACATTTGTTTAATTTTTAAAAATTATAATAATCCTTTAAAAAGGAATCTATTCAACTTACAAAAAAAATCTGGATTTCACATCTTGATTATCAGCAATGAATGAAACACTCAGTTAAGAATATTTGTAGCAAGTAATGATAATTACTTTAACTTCACAACAAGAATGAAAACAATTATCATAAAATATACTAAAATGAAAATACATCAAAAGGAAACTTCATATCAAACTAGAGAACAAAATGCATATATAAAATGTAAATGCATTTAAACATTGATTTTTGACATTACCAAAGTACTGCAGAAAATTTTAAATCAATGGTTTAAATAATGCATTTTGTTTAAAGCACTCATAAATATTCTGAACAATCCTGTGTTTCAACAGCAAACTTAATACTTATGAAAAAAAATTGTAAATAAAGGACTAAAAAAGATATGTGAATTTCAAATATATATATTTTTACTGATATTATAATTTTAAATTTCATCTGACAATCTTTTCTCAAATATACACACAAGGGGAAAAAGTGAAAAACATAAACATAAAACAGGCAATAATAAGGGTATTACTTCAGGAATCAAAGCAAATAATCTTTAAAAAAATTTAAAATAAAAAAATAGAATGTCACATGAAATTTTGCTGAAGTATAAAATTGATATCAATTAATACATACCAGCATAGCATCCAAAGCTTTTTGCAGACCAAAGTAATCCTCGTGGGTTTTGGGGGTATTTCTAATTAATTCCTAAAATAGATATAAAATTATTGAAATAAAACAAAAAATATTAACAAAAACATTAAATTATTATTTGCAAAAATGAATTCATAATTACACAGAAGAATTAAATGCTTACTTTTGATTTAATGTGGACATAAAATAATCCTTATTCTCATTTTAGTTAAAAAAGCTGTTATCTTATTAAGTTAGAAAAGTAGCTAATTCTTAATTTAATTAGGCATAAAAATGTTTATTTAATTATATGTTTTGTATTTTTTAGGAGCTAATAATAAAATGTATCCAGTAAATTGCATTCGGTGGAATGCAATTTACTGGATACATGGAATGCAATTTAAAACTTTTCCTTAAATATTCCAACAGTAGGTCTCTGCCCCACCTTCTTCCCTTATACATGATTTATTGCTTTGGTTTAAAAGTGAATGAAAATGGCATACTTTCCTTTTCTACTTTTAAAATTAATGAAATGAAATTTTTGTATGATTCATTTTATATTTGATATATCTTTAGAAAATGAAATGTTATAATAAACTATTCAATTACTAATTTGAAAAGAATTATGTTGAGTTTTCTCTTAATAATATAATGTATAATAAAATAAAAAGGCATTAATGTTGGTTATACTGCTTCTTAAATTTCAAAAGAATCACTTTTGGAAATGTAAAAATCACTAAAAAAGAATCTAAATTGAACAAAGCTCATACATATAACATTTTTACAAAATTAGTATCTTGAAAAATGCAAGTTTAATAATACTTTCAAACTTTGAATTAAATAACAAATCTTCATACCACTAAGTGTTAAGAATTTATTTTTTAAGCACGTTATATTTTATTTGAAATTAATAATACTTAATTTTTAAATATTCAGAGTAATAGTAGAGGAGAAATCTGAAGAAACATACAATAATAACTAATGGCATTAGTGATTACTAAAAAATGATTGAAATCAATCATAAAAATTTATCTAGCCTAATATATTCCAATTGATGACAAATGGACATTTTTCTTAGCCTTCATTCACATGAAATATGGGACTGATGATTAATATTAATAATGTAAAGAATGGTCATTATTTAATGGCACAATGAAGTCATAGCAAACTAATCTTAAAAAATCCCCACATTCTATAACAAGCATAAAATATTTGAAAGCCAAATTCCAAAGTAATTAATTGAAAATCATTCAATTAAGAATTACTTCTTGAAAAGCTTATATTTATATCATTCTATTACTTACTTTCAGTAACAAATGATATTTTAGAATCCTCTGCATAGGAACTGAGAGAAGATCTCGAAGTTTAAACTTTCCACCATTAGCTTCTTGTTGGCAACGCTATAAAAAAAATCATGTTAAATTTCAATGTAGGAAACTAAACTTCAACACATAAATATATATATCAAAATATATGTGTTATCCATTTTCAATCTAAGTAACTAAATGCTATTTTATTGCTATCTAATAATACATAAAATCTTATTCACAATAAATTATTACATAATTCTTTAACATTATTAAATTAGATACAAATACTACTGCTGTAATAATAAATTAAAAACAAATAAAGGAAACAGAAAAGGTTGATGTATTTTTCTACCAGTCTGACAGCTGATATACCAAGCATAATGTTAGCTTACATTTTTTTTCAGAATAATAATTGGTCAAACTAAACAATAATTGGTCATTTGGCCAAATATTATTCAAAATAAAAAAATAATGGAAAGAACCCCCCCCCCCCTTTTTTTTCTTTGGCACAAAATTTTTTGTACACAGTGAATTGAACCGCAGACTTCCAGACAAGATATTTTTTAACAAAAAGGATGTTAATCTAATAAATAGATATTCTTAAGTAAAATGAAGAATAAAATGATGGTCACTGACAAAGGCAACACTGCGATAGAAACACATATAATTACTTAAACCAATCAAAATTTATCTACACAATCATTTAAGAATAAATTCAATTACAGATTAATTATATTCTGCTCACTTAAGCACAGATAACCATAAAAATAATAAAAATCTTCTAAAATGCAATTAATAAATGCAATGCAATTAATAAACAGATAAATGAAGTAAACCTTACAAGAATTGCTTGATTGATGACTTCACTCTTATTTGAAAGTTCTTCAACCTTCTCTTGTGCAGCAGGTAATTTGGAGCAATATTCACCATAAACAATGAACTTATCTTTCCAATGTAGAAAGCATTCACTTATTTTATATTGATTTGATGTGCAAGCTTTGTACAATTCACTATGAAAGCCAGTGTGTATTTCTGCTAGTTCCTATAACAAATACAAAATTATTATTTCTCAATGATATGCTTAAAATATATTAAGATTTCGACTAGCATGCACAGAATTACATACCTTAATATTCATAAAAATAACTTTTCTTATATCAGCTGCCAAGATGGATTTCAGTGGTCTCATGAAATGCTAAAGATTATAAATAAAGAGAAAAACAATAAATGCCTAAAAAATTACAATACATTACAGAGAGAATTACTAATTGTATTATTAATATTCAATATTTTCTTAAGTAGAAAAACACTAATGATGACTGATATTTTATTCATATTTTTAAATCTTATTACAAGACAAAAGGAGGAGATAACAGACACTTTATCAATAAAGAGTTATTCATATTAAAATGTTACCATTATTGCAGATTTTCATATAACAAACAATCCATAGTTTAAAAATAAATGTTAAATTTTATTCAGATTCAAATGCAAATTTCATGAAATAATTGTGCATATTCTTTTCCTGAATTTTTAATACAAAATCTTTTATTGAATATTTCTGAAGTGTGTGAATACTTTAAAAAATACTGAATAAAGAAAAAATTAATATTTATAAAATAAATCTGATTACTTTTATAATCATATTTAATGCTTCAATGTAGTTCTTTTCTGTTTCAATAAGTTCTTTTATACAGTAGTCTCTTTTTTCAACTGGATGCACAGGATGTGTAGTTGAAACATTCTGCAATAAAGTAAAGTAATTCTTAGAAAGAGCAAATAAAATTTATCTCCATTCAAAACTACAGAACTTTTAAGAGATAAACTTGCAAATCTATAAAAAAAATGTTATTCAATTGAGCTTTGGACAATGTATTGAATTAGAAAAAAAAAATGAAAGATATTCGAAAAGTTTGATATTATTTTTGGGAATATATTACATAATTGGAAGCTATTTAACTGAATTAGTAAAAAGAAAAAAAAAAAGAAGAAAAAATATTTTTTAAAATTCAGTTATTTATATAGAACAAATCTGACAGCATTTTACTAAAAATGAATTCATTTCTCTTAAATTTCAACTATGTCAAATTTTTCTACATTCTAATTACCTTGCAATTTATCATATTTGGCTATGTCAGTAGCCATACATTTTATTACTGCCACTGAAATAAGTGAATCATTTCTAAAGAGCAAAGATACATACAAAAAAAATAAAAGAAAGGTTCTTATTATATTTACACACTATTTATTTTTTACCAGATTGCATAAAATATTCAATGGATCTGTTGGGGGGAAAACTCAGCTGTAGTGATTTGCATAAAATCATAATTCAATGCGACAATATGACTATTTTATGCAGCACTGTCATGAGTAAAATGTCTTCTATCAATTTTTAAAATCTGATTAACAAGTATAAATATGGCATGAGATGATTTATAGATTTAAATGCTCAATATTCCAAATAATAATAAGAATGTTTTTTAAAAAAGGTTAAAATCAATGTTATTAAATAAATGTATAAAATGTTTTTTTAACTGTCCTTGTATTGATAATAGAGAATATAATTGAAAAACTGATATAAGAAGAGTAGTATGGCTTTCTTTTTTTCCTTATATCTTTTTGTCTTATTTATATATTTTCTTGCCTCTATCAATGACCACTTAGATTGACTTATACACTTGTTACCCTTTTATTTGCGGGGAGGGAAGCGTGATTAGAAGAAAAATTTTGTGTCATTCATACAGCATTAAAATTTACTTCATAAAAATCAATATTTGTAATGCTTATTTTCAAAGGCATTTTTTCTCCTTGCATAAAAGACTGTTAAAAATAAACAATATCAGAATGCAATATTTTAAATTTGTAATTTTAAATAACAAATCTCTTTAAAGGATATAAAACTTTTAAGCCTTGTAACTTTTAAGTATTGTATTTAATCCTCTTGCGTGTTTGTTTTTTAACTCATGTATATGCACAGTAAAAATTTAATACTTGCATACGATTACGCAATAACAGATTATTTTATTATAATCATAATATATTCATTTGTAAAAGGCTATCACTAAATTGCCTGAAAAAACACAGACCAATTGAATTTCTCCTAATAAATTATATTTTGAAGGCATATTCAATTAAATAAAAACTTATTATAATTATTCTTAGTGGCCTGTCCTCTAATTTAATTCTCTTATCCTATTAATCCATTATTAATTTAATTTTTAATAAAAATGAAAATATAATTTTGTTGTATTGACATGCAAAAGACTGCAACTCCATACAAAACTGAATAGAAAATATCAATAATTAAAGATTGTCACTTTTTAGATTTGAAAAGCTGTTTATAGGATAATAAATCAAAGCCTTTTTAATTTATCACAGTTTTTGTGTGGAATAATGAGCTTGATATTTCATTAATTTTGCTTAGTCCTAATTTGAAGCTAAACATTTTTTTTTCTCTTCATTTACTACAAGAAATTAAAAGTCAAATCAATGAAGATTGATGCTTCAATGCACAAAATTATACCTTTGATGGTTTATACTGAACTATATCTTCATATACATCATAAGCCTCTTCTCTATCTTCATCAGCCAGAGTATATGGCTGTTCCACATTGGCCGCATAATCAGTTTCACTATATGATAAAAAGCATGCACAGCAAGCACATTAAAAAAGATGCAAAATCATGCACATAATAGACAATCAAACATTTTTTTTTCATTGTTAAACAACAAATAAATTACATGCTAAACACACATTTGAATTGCAAAGCAAATAAAGGAAATAATAAAATAATATAACTTAAATTTTAACGGAAGAGTAATTTATTCAAAGAAACTCAAAAGTGATATTGAAGCCTTTGAAACAAATAAAACAATGCATAAAAGCTCTCAAAACAAAAAAGAACACAAGCTGATACAAAACAAAAATCATGCTCATGGACAAATGCCGAAGCCAATAATCAAAAAAAGAAACAAAACAAAAGATGCTTAATGGAGCTCACAATAAATGAAACTTGTGCAATCTTCTAACATGCAATGAAGCAAATTGGAGAAATTTATTTCCATTAACTAACCTCCTGAATCCTAAGAGTAACATAACAAAGATCTTCATATATATCTTCTTCTTTACTCCGACGTGGACTAATAGGAAATTCAAGTGTAACCATAGTTTCCTCTTCATTATGGCTATAGTCGTAAGATAATTTCTTTATTTAAATGTTCTTCAAAAGAAGGTCCAATACAACTCAGTATAACTGTTACACAGTCTTAACTAAAAGGCATTATGTTTTGCTACTTAGCATAAGTGGATTAAATCACTTATTTTAGAAAAATGAGAAACAATTATTCCATCAACAGATATTGTATCAAACTTTGATAATCATGAATCTAAGTAAATCCAATTAAAACTGTGAAAAAGTTTGTAGAAGGCTATAGTATCAAAATAAAATACTTTTTGATTTAAGATCATTTTATTTGTTTTTAAATCTAATAAAATTATAATATTTATTAATTCTTAGAACAGAAGTTAATATTGCTCACAATTTCAGAGGCTATTTACATGTTATTTAGATGAATTTATAGATCTGATTAAGTGCTTAAGTCTTTTCAAAGGAGCCTTATTAAAAAATAACTACCCCAAAATTAAAAATATAATTGGATATTAAAGACAAAAATTCCATGAGCATTCAATGAATAAAATCCAAAACTTCATAAGACTGCACCTACTTCTATAAAATTCCTCCACACCAAACCAAAATGATAACATTTTATCTTAATGGAATTTCAGAGACAACAAGCTCATGTGCACAACTAATAATATCCAAAGAGTATAATATATCTTGGAAAAGAACTGTAGTTGATTCAGCATATTAAACAAAGTAAGCTTTTACAGCTAGCTTATAAAGCATTTAGAAATAAGAATTGATAAATATTATAAGATAATAAACAAAATAAAAAAAAAAAAGCTTCACTGAATCAGAAGCTGGCTTTTTTAAAAATTTGAAAATTTTTGATTTAAAACAGTGTTTTACTGTTTGTTATAGATATAGTGTAACCCATTTAGAAATGTCAATGATATCCACTGAATAAAATGAAAGACATATAGAAAAGGGCTATCTTAGTAAAAATATCTTTTTGAAAAAACCCATTGACTTTAATAAGTTAAACTTTCATATAAAATCAATAAAAAATTAATTTTGCAAAATATTAATAAATCAAATACATCTAAAAAAATCTGTATCATTTTTCAAATTCATCTACCCAATCATCACTATTAAACAATCAAAGATATAACAACCAGAGCTCTACTTCCTTCTATAACAAGTTGATTGAATATGAAGGAAAATGATAACAAGCCATATAATAAAAAAGGGTTTAATTCCTGTTCATTATGATGAATTATTTGTCAATAACAACAGAGATTTATAGAATCTTCACAGTAAGATATGTTCACAAAGCATGGAAGAAAACAAATCGTAATGATTTTATTAGTTTTAGTAATTGGAATACTGATATAATACCACCATCCTACAATAACTTTCAAAAATGAAAACCAAGATACTTGAGAGAAACTGTCTCAAGATCAGTTTTAGACATAAATGAAATCAAATAGTTAATAAGATCATAAACTACTCGTATCATTCTGAATCCTATTACTAAAACCAATAGAAATCCTAAACAACCTGTTTTATACCAATAATTATAGTTATAAAAAAAATTAAGTACTCATCAAGATACAAAAATAACTGAGCATTAAGACAGCTAAATCAATAGATTAAGCTAATTGAAATGTCACTCTTTATTAAAGTTAATTTAATAGTGTTGATATTTTCAAAGAATACAATTCTGTGAAGCACTTTAAAAGCAATCAATAATTTATAAATGACAAGTCGGAAAGTGATTGATTATTTGAAAATTTAAAACAGACGGGAAATGTTTTTAGATTTTGATAATAACGTGTATGGCAGTTAAACAATATTTAAGTAATGCAGCTTTAACTACTTTTTTACTTGCACACAAACAAAAATGGGAAAAAAATCTATATAAATCAAACAGTGCGTATAATTTATAAATAAGTGAATAAATTTGTTCATAAAGGTGCTTGAATAAATTTAAAAATAAGTGAATTTAAAAGCAGGCAAATATACAAGAAAATATAAAATGAAGAATAAAAAAGAAACAGGAATATAATAAAAAAATTCTTACTTGGCAAGCTCTTCCAAATTGCGATAAATATCATCATTATAATAGTCATGGTGTTTAGCTAGTGATGGGAAACCCCTGAAACAAAAAGATTATACATTATATTAATTTTTGAGAAGAAAAAGATTCAAAGATTTTTTTTAATTAAAAATAATATAAATATTTTTTTACATATATAATGAATTGTCCATCTTTCCAAATCATACAGCATAAGGAGGAATAAACAGGCAATAAACCATCATAAGTATCAATTAAATAATGGAAATCACAAGTGCATCTTTAAAATTATTCTATATTCATATTTTGATATCTATGATTCTATATTCATATTTTGATATCTATCTATGATTCATTATTATTGTTATTATTAAATGGACTGGATAAAACCCTTTTCAAATACATTTTTCATAATTGGCATCATATGCAACTCCTTTAGCTTTTCAAAATCTCTCATAAAATCATGATCTTGTATTAACTACTCAGATCAGAAGTGATCATGAGTTTTTCACAAATAAAACAGATGACTGTGTATAATATAATTAACATCTTAACAAATTTCGGATATAAATTACAAATGATGTTTCATGAAAGCATTTGCCTTTTCAAAGCACTGACAATACAAAACTGACCAATATATTACAACACTGTTGCAAGAAGACAGATTACATGATATGCCATGATGACATCGCTCATCAAAGTATGTAGCAAATGTAGCAATAGAATGCATTATTCTCTTCTACAAAAAAGTGTAATAACATTTCAAATATCTGGCTTTCTGATTGATTTATTTTTAAATCTACCAATATATATAATGCGCCAGTAATTTCTGTAGTATCAATTCGAAACACAGCCAGAAATTGCTCTTGCATTTGAAACCATCAACCTTCAGCAGTATAATTCCTTACAGCAATTTAAACTTCAGCACAAAAATTCAAAGATTTATTGACAAAATATTTTAATGAATTTTATTTCATCATTTTTCAGATAAGATCAAATGATATTTAAAAGAAAATTATAACAGTTCTTTCAAATCAACCCTTTAATCAGAACATCCTTTGAATATCTGCTCAATAAACAAATTCAATATGTCTTAATCTGAGTTAAAACTCTTTTTAGTACTCATAATGAAAAATATTCCACTCAGATAGTTAATAAAACAAACATCTTATACTAAAAAAAAAAGGTGTCAAACACTTTTTCACAATCGAATTGAGAATACATCATAGCAATAAGATTTGGCAAAGAAACTATTTTACAACATATCATAGGTCAGTATGAAAACACAAGATGCATATCTTGTGATCAGTAAGTAAATAGAGATTTTGTAAGTAGCAGTAGCTCAGATAAGATTTCAAGCTACACAACAAACAATTTAAGACTGGTACAAAACAAATCAGTGATGTATTTGTTAAAGACGAAATGTCAGTTTTATAATTGAATAATGAACTGCATGTTGTCTTTCTAAAGTCTTGCGTCTTGGAGAATCAAAAACTAACAAACAATTTTTTACATTTATTCGAATTTTCCATATCAAACATATTTTATTACATACTAGCTGCCTTTGGTGACTAGCTGGTTCACCAACCTTACTGCTGTTTAAAATTATCAGTTAAATACTTTAAGTAGCATCGTTGACAATTAAATATTTTGTGTAAATTGTCCTTTAATAGCAATTTCATCAAAATATTTTTAAGGTTCAAATTAAAAAGATCATTAAAAAATTAAGTAGGAATTTATTTTTGAAGCGACTAGAATAAAATCAAGATTTTTTCAATATACGAGACATTCATAAAAATTATTTTCAATAATATTTTTCAATGTAAATAAAACAGAGTGCCTGACATTTGTTTTACAACAATATTAATAAAATGTCTGTAAAAGATATAAGACATTTGATGCTTTTTATTTTTGTAATGTAAGTCTAGATATCAGGTATTGCAACCTAAAAATAATGTCTTTTTTTATGTTTGCATGAAAATTTTCTTAATAAACTTGCAAATAATTTTAAACGAGAATGGCTCAAAGATACATTCATTAATACAAATGCAGTTTTTAAAATTCCAGAAAATTTTCAAATCTGAGATTTTAAATATAATAAATTATCTCAGTGATTGATAAGCTTGACTTTTTTGCTTTTCTTTTCTGAAATATATTATAGACTTCGGGCCTTTTTTTATTAATGGATATTTTTGTTTGCACCTAGCATCTCTCACCTATATAGTGTTGAATTAAATTTAAAAATTTTACTTATGAATAACATGTTTATTAATTAATTATATAAATTAATATATTCATTATTTTTGTTTATTATTTATATTATTTGCTTCTATTTTCTACAAGCCGCCTTCGGCGACCAGCTGGTTTGCCAATCTTACTATTGTTTAAAATTATCAGTTAAAAACTTTATGTGACTTGTCAATGTCAATTAAATACTTTATGTAACTTGTCTTTTAATAGCTACTTCATCAAAATATTTTTAAGGTTCACATTTTGATAGTCATGCAATTCACTCAAGCAGTTATATAGGCCTTAAGCCTGTAATGTACTTACTATATGTATCTTTAATTTCTATCAGCTCTCGCAAAATTTCAACTTTAAATTAAATTGGAACTAATTAAACTGCAAATTGTTATAAAAACATTTTTTTTAACCGAAACCAAACTTTTTTTTTAATATAAGTAAAAGAGAAACATTATGTGAACAACTGAATAATTTCAATAATTTATGTAATATTTCAGGAATTATTCAACAGAAATTACTTAGATTCATCATAAAATTCAGGTTTTAGATTTACCTTAATTTTATGATGAATTTATGAGGATTTGAATGATGGGAATAATAATTTTTTTGGTCTATAAACATAAAAAAAAGTTATTGTCTAAATTTTATACATATTTTAGTTAGAAGGGTCATATTCTACGAAATATTCTTTACACTTCAACTTTCAAATAAATAAATGAAGGTTCCTATCTCCTGCTATAAAATTTGATCGACTTATGGAGTTTTGAATAGAAATGTTAGGAACATTAAACATTTTCATTCTTAGACCAGTCACTCTAGAGAAATCCTAGGAGTTGATTGGGGTATCATCTCTGGAATGATCGATGAAGTAGTTTACAATTACCTGTTTTTATTGAATAGCGATCTTCAAGTATTCATAAATCAGTCAGTTTTAAAGACTGAGTTGACTGAAATGTATTTCCTTTTATTTAAAAGCTAAACATTCTTCATTTTTTAAAGCATTTATAGACTCATGTTACCTACCATGTAGTTATTTACTTCATTTCGACCTTTTTACAGAGACATTTCTATCATTAAAGTTTTACAAATTAGCCGTTGGACCTTGAGTGAAATATATATATTTATTTATATTAAACCATGTTTGTCTTAAATAAAGCTGATTTATTTAATTAATAATATTGTAAAATTCACAAAAAGTTTTCTTTTTAGAAAAAAACATATTTCATATTTATTCCATTTCAGAGACACGGGGTGAAAATAACATTTTTATACGTTTAATTTACAATAATTATTTATTTATTTTTATTTGAGTTTTTGTCAATCTTATGGCAACATATTGATCAAAGATAATTTTTTCCCTTTCATTCGTAACGTGCTCGTGCTGATTAAATATTATTGTTGCGTCCGAAATATATTCCTGAAAAATTTGGTTAAAATATTTCTTTAAAAATCCGTTAAAAATAGAAGTTGAAGTTGTATGTTAAAACTACCATTAGAAAGCTAAATTTTAATCTTTAACTTGATATAAAAATCATTTTTGTGCGATCATATTTTCGGAAGTTATAGCAGAAAAACGTCAAAATTTCGCTTATTTTTAATTAATTCAAATACTAATTAAACTTTCGAAAAACAGGGGTTCAAGTTGTACATTCCCGAACTCCACAGTATACATCTACCAAATTTGGTAACTGTAGCTCAACGATTTAGCCAGTAGAACGACAGCATACACATACATTGAGCTTTATTATAAGTACTAGCAGTCTTTGGCGATCAGCTGGTTCGCCACTCTTACTGCTGTTTAAAGTTATCAGTTAAATACTTTATGTAACGTCATTGTCAATTAAATACTTTATATAACTTGTCTTTCAATAGCTACTTCATCACAATATTTTTAAGGTTCAAATTCTGATAGTCATATAAATCACTCATGCAGTTATAAAAGCCTTAAGCCCATAATGTCTGCACTTTATACTCTGTCAGCTCTCGAAAAATTTCAACTTTAAATCAAAGTGGAAATGATTAAACTGCAAATTGATATAAAAGCCAAACATTTTTTTTTTCTTTTTGCATATAAGTAAAAGATCATCATTATGTGTACTACTGAATAATTTCAATAATTTATGTAATATTTCAAGAATTATTCAAAAAAACTACTTAGATTCATCATATATTAGTTTTTCTTTTACTTGAATTTTAAGATGAATTTATGAGGATTGATGTGATTCAAATGACTACCAGGTGCACAAATATACGTAATAAATTATTGGTATTTAGTCGTACTGAGAATATAAAAATACAATTCATAGCAGAGAAGGAAAATAACGCATTAAAATTCCTTGAAAAATTATTTTCTTAAAACGCAATAGTTTACGACTTTTATTTAAAAAGTTTTACTGGTAAAGTAAAAAAAAATTAATACTTAGGACGTTATTTTGAAAATCATGTTCTTAAATGTTGTGAAAATAGATGTTACACGTCTAAAATAGTTTCAATGATGATTTTGTTCCAGAAAATTTGCACAATGACTGACAGTAAAGAAAAACTGTTTGCCTAACACCAATGAAATTGCCAAAAATAGAAGACACTATAATATGTGTGTGGGAAGGGGATTAATTTCTCGCACAACTTTATCTTATAATTAAGCAATTCTATTAAAGAAGTTTTAAATAAAAGTCTAAATAAACCGCATTCAATTGAAAAAAATTTTAATAAATCGTTTAGAACACATCTTAGTGTAAAATTTATTTTGAAAATCAATCAATTTCATTAAAAAAGATAGCAAATGATATATTTTTTTTTAATTTTGCCCAAAACAAATTTAGACTGGTGAGAAATATTATTCATGCATGTATAAATTACGCTCTGAAAGCCTTTGAATTTTACTAGGAAGAAAATGATTACTTATATCATATATAATTGAACATAATAAGATAAATAACTAAAAAAATATTACTATTAACATTTACTAAAGTGAATTAATTATTTTACTTCAGATTTCATTAATTTTACCAACTTATTGATTCATTTTAGGCTGAAAAATTAAAAATTATCAGTGAAAAAAAATACTATGAAAGATGTGTACATAATTTAGTCAACTATTTCAAATATTCCTTTAAAACAATCAGTATATCTATCTAAATATTTTGTATTTAGGTGAAAAAAAAATTGTAATTAATATGGGTAAATTTGATAAACATACTTTTTTCAAATAGATAAATGAATTCGACATCATGTAGCCTCTAAATTAAATCATTAGAATGCTAAAACAATGACTTAAAAACTAGTTAATTATATGAAAAATAAAAGATTCGAAGATAATCATCTTTATTGAAATATCACATTCTTAGGATGTCCAATCACATACACAGAATTTGAACAGTAAAAATGACGGTCTCGTGTTTTTGACCAACACTTACAATATAAACAGAAAATTCGACAATATAACAAACTCCTCAAACTTTTACACTAGTCCACGTGTAATTTTTCAACCATGTTTACCATCATCAGCTTAAATTAATACAATAATCCATGATAAAAACGGAATTTCTGATGTCAATGCGGTAAACTTTGAAATAAAGGAAAAAGCTTTATCACAATTTAACTTAGAATCAACAATCATATCGGTCAACTAAAAGGTTAAAAACCAATTGATAAATTAAACAAAGATTTGAAAATAAGCTATTTGATACAGACATGTATAGAATGTCACTCTATATTCTTATATCTAGACATTATGGCATTTTAAATTAAATGGATATGTACTGGAAAAACAAAACTATACAGTCTCACGTGATTAAGAGCTCATAACTATTTCCAGTAACATCCTGGACTAGACTATTAACCTCTTGACCTCTAAATTTACTTAACTTCGAAATTGGATGACACATTCGAGATATTCTATCTTCTACATTAGCACTAAGGGCAACAATTCGACGCATGTCAGACACGTGATTGTATGCGAAAGGATTATAAAATGATGGTAAAAGAATTGAGAATGCATTTAGGTATATTTCCTTTAGCTGTTGGATTCAAAATTTCATAGTTTTATAATTCTGGTATTAAGACTATACGTTTATAAATTATCGTGTCCCGTCCTTCCGAATAGACAATCAACTTTTGACAGATTTGGTCCAAAATCTGGTGATAAGGAGCATTTTTAGTCATAAAGCGGTATTCCTAATTTCATCGATCTTGCTTGCTTGTTGCATTTCTAGGTTATGTTCCTATTCATGTAAGCAGATTTTCCGTTGACGGTTTTTGTGAAAATTTGATTAGAAATCTATAACACTATGTTAAAACTCAATTACTAAAATTCACCCCTATTTAATTAACAAAAACTAACCTTCGGGGAAATTGGAAATAGTAATTCTAAAAATTCGTGCGAATTAAATGAAAAATGAGGACTGCAAAAATTTAGGATACTACTTCAAATTCACTTCAGAAGAAGGAATACAAATGAATAAAGTGTGTTGCAAAATATTAAATATTTATTTTAATACATAAAACGAACTAAATTTATGTAATTCATATTTATAAAATAATTCTGAATTTTCAAACATGGTCATTTATATCCTTACTTAAAACAGTAGTTCAAGAACTAAAAATAGTTATGATAGACTTTCGAGACTCGAAACTTATATCCCCCCCCTTAATCATATTTGCTGAAGTGAAATCTTATAATTAATTAAAAATAAAATTTAAAATCCTCTAACGTAATCATACTTTGAATACCTACTTTGTATCTATCCTAATATGACCAATATTTTATTAAAAGATTGAAAAACTAAAGAAAAATTCTCAGTCATTAAAACGAATGAATTTTGTGGAAAAACGATTTCACAGATAATGAATGAATGATTAACGAAAGAGAAAATGAACCAACAAAAACTTAACGCCGTTTCGTTAATTCGGTCGAGTAATAATATAATTAATTTTAACATCAATACGAAACGTAATTTAGTTTTAGCATTTCACACAATTATCTTTTTTTTTTAATTTAATCATTCGGAAAAACGAACAAAGCATTCATTACCCAAAATATTCGTAATAAGATAGTAACCATAAATATCCCTAAAATTATTGAAAAGATGTTATCAAATCCCTAATCAAAACTGAATTCAAAACAGCTAAAACTGAAAATGGACAACTCTAATCTTAATCTTCTATTCATGATCTGATTTTTTAGAAAATCAAAAAGATTCGTTTGCGGTAAACTAGGGTTGTTTAAAAAGGACATCCTTCCAGTGCTTGATAATGAATCTTTAAAGTCCCTGATCTACAAATAAATCCTTGGTTTTCTAAAAAAAAAATGTTAATTCTTTTTAGAAAGGTTTAGGTCCACTAAAATCCACTAAACGTATTTCATAAAATATTACCATACATGGTTTTTTAAGTGCAAGAAAAAGTATATAATATTACTACTGCCTAGTGAAAATCATAGCTGCAAAACTTTAAAAAAAATCAATTTTCAATTTAAGATTAGCACAAAAGGCAATTAAATTCATCTTTCTTCACATAGGTTACAATGTCACTCACCTCCTTGCCTTTGAAAGGCAGTAAAAGACAATATAAAAGAAGAAAAAATGTCTTCCGAAATTTATTAATTTCTAAATAATGAATTCCGACATCCTCTATGATTGTCAACAGAAAAGACATAAGACTTTTTTGCATTTTGAGTGATTATGTGTCACAGAAATCAGAAGTAATAAGTATATGAACAAAAGTTTATACAGATCATTTCATTAGTTTTTATAATTACTTTTTCTGATAATTTACCTCACATTATTATATAAAATTTTTAGTCTCGGATTATTAAAGATTTACAAAAAAAATGTCAGATAATGAATATCCTCTCCAGTTTCTTCTAAATCATTCATATCGAAAATTTTTAAATGTGACAAATTAACAAGTCTTTAAAATTTAATTACTTAATAATTCCATCACCATTTATTCAATGTCGAATGTAGAATGAATATTTTCACTTTAATATCGTAATTCTTTTGAATGTTATCGAATTCCATGAAAAAAATGTTCATGAAATTTGCTTCACACTAAAAGCGTTTCAGAATTTTCTACAAAAAAACTTTATCACTAATGCATAAAAAAAATGAAGGAAAGTGTGCAGGCGTCAAGGATTCGACAGGGCAATTCAGAGTTTTCGACTATTCTCAATTTATTCCTCTTTCTGTTACGTCACTGGAGAAATGTATAAAATCTGATTACATTATTATTAATAAATAATGCATAATAAAACCTGCCCACCCTCGAAGTTTCAAGGTCCATATATTAATTCTTCATGCTTCCATCTAAAACAACTTTCATTTTCCATTTATTCATCATATTATCTATGATGGCAGACGATAATTGAATAGAATGCAACAGAAGATAACATTATAGATAAGTAGGATTCAACTGTATCTCAAACAATTAACATATAAATGTGTTGATGGTATTCCAGTTAGGAAACAAAAAAATGTCACAATTTATAAAAGAATGAAAGAATGTATTTATCGATATGTCAAGAAAAAAATCTGGGAGGTACTTATCGATATATAAAAATACAATTCAGAAGTTGACATTTCAAGTACAGTTTCATTGCATTAAGTTATTTTGGGGGCGACTCTCATAATTTTGAGCCACCATCCGGTTAGATGACGACCCTGAGCTGGTACTTTCCTCAGCAAGCTGCCGCACCATATCAACAAGAGGATATTCGATTCCGACTGGTTGAAAGTGTATCAAACCCAATAATAAGATAGTTCTTCGATGAGACTAAGTTTTGAACCTAGGTTTCTCTGATCCCAAAGCACAGGCTTTAAAATTAGACCACCGCATCCGAAGAACATTTCAAAAGTTAAGGATTAAACATCATATATCGTTCAAAGGACTTTGAGTTAATGGTTATCTTTTGCTGTTATAACTCTTCATATCTCCTTTATGTCTCGAATTCAATGACTGAACTGACCGGGCTAGAATCCCCCTTCCAATAATAAAATATTCAAACTTAATCAATTGCATTCAAGAGAAAAATTCATTCAACACTAACACAGAATATTAATTCAATAAAACTTGCAATAGAAAAGAATCAAAAATAGCGATTTCAACAACTTGTATTAAATATCAACAATATCAAAGTTTCTATCTATGAACTGCAATCAAAAGTGGAGTCGTAAAAACTCTCATAGAGATATTCTTCAGATTTGTGACAATTCATGAAGCAAAACCAGTTTAAAAGACCAATCTGATGTGAATAATTAATTTGAATTGATAATTATTTTTAATAATTATTTTTTGGTTATCAATCGTTAATGTTTTTATGTTATTTATTTATGTTTCCTTATTTATTTTCTCAGCTGCAATTCCTATAATAGTTTGGTAAAGAAAAAAAGATAACAGAACACTTTCCATCAATTCAACAATCGAGAGTGGTCTCTTGAAACTTTTCTTGCCTATGGTGTAACAAAGGTCTTTCAACTCTCATAAAAATTCTGAACAAAAGGCAAGGCCGTGAACGTCACGAATGCTCAGATAGTAACTTTTCGATTCCTAAACATGAACATTTTGGTTCGCAGGACTAAGTGGAAAATCGGATATACAAAATGTATATAAATTGGTAGCCTCTTTTTTCAACCAATCGAAAATAAAATTCTAATAGCAAAATCATATACAGTAAAAACTCTTTATTCGCGGGGTATATGTTCCATAAATATGCCGCGAATACAGAAAACGTGAATATGGAATGGTAATTTATATGGGATTATAGGGGATACGTTCCTAGGTGAAAAAATTATATATATATATATATCATTTTAATTGAAATTTTTGAACATTTTGATTAATTATCTTAAGGCTTAGGCAATGGTTTGAAGAATTTTCTAATTTTCTCTTGCTTGACAGTTTTTAAAAGATCTCTTAATACTCGACTGATACGCAGCAGTCGCATTAGCAATTTGCCTCTTAAAAATAAGACTTCGTTCCATAGACGGATCAATGTTCATAAAGAAATCGAAAAGCTCATTTGCCATTCTCAAACCTTCACTAAGATTTTTCAAATGAAATGCCACGATTGCAGTGCTTGTTGAAGCCTCTTCTTCAATGGGCTGTGAATTTAACATTTCCTCCAAGTCGGTTCCAGTCAGATCTTCATCTTGCGATTCAAGAAAATCCTGAATGTCACTTGATTCTATCTGTTCGAACCCATCTCATCCTATTCCATTAGTGATTTCGGCTATGTTTGCATTTAACAACATACTTTAGACAAAGTTGTAATAAGATCTATTTTACTTTTTTTATTAGTCCATTTGACGGCATTTACAAAAGATATTGGGTTAGATACCTATAGGAATCCTTTTATTATTATGTATGTACTTATTAGATCCGCGAATATAGGAATTGGGTCGCATTTTTTTAATCCGCGAATAGTGAAAACGTGAACGAAGGAAGCGCGAATAAGAAGCTTTTACTATATCAAATTTTCTTTATCTAAATCATTGTATTTTTTATTTATTATTGTTACATACATGTGAATGCAAAAACTGACAATCAATCAGTAATTTGATTTTGTTCAACATTCAATAAATATCTATAATTTAAACTCTAAAACTGTGTACCAAATGTTAATCTTGCAGTTCTTTCTGATTTGTTGTTATCGTGTTTACATATACTCGAATAGACAGATTTCTTCAGACAGGAATAAATTGCAAATACAGAATAAACTGCATTTTATTAAACCTGTTATTGACACATGGCCAGTTTTACCAATACGTGGAGCTGACGTAAAATTATCTGGCCTACGAATTATACATAATCGAATTACCCTCAAATACCTACTTTTCGGAGAAAGGACACCTATGTGTCTCTCATGCCACACTGAATTAAGATTTAGTCATATTTCGATTGAATACCCAGCTTTTGACACCCATCACCACCATTTTTTTTTTTCATTCATCAAATGTAACTCACCCAAAATTGCAGAGAAGGAATTATCATACCAACATTTCTTAATTTTTAATAGCTATACACCGTTTACCATATATTTAACTTAAACAATTTCCATTTTAATTATTATTTTAAAACAAAGATGTCAGATTTTTTATCAAAGATTTTTTGTCTTCGTCTGTTTTAGCTTTTTTACATTAATTTATACATAAAAATACATAATTTTATACGAAGCTTCAAACATTAACAATGCTCTGCCTTTTACCATAAGAATGGCGCAGTATGATTAAGAATGGTCCTAGTGCCAAAAAAACCCACATCAGCCAACCAACCAATCAATTTCAGACAGAATTAACTTTACAATATTAGATATAAAAAAAGGTATACATTAAGAATTAAAACTGCATACCAAACTTTATCTGCGTAACTCGAGGTGCTTTAAGTTATAATATTAAAGACAGAAAAACAAACATAATTCCAAAAATAAACTTATCTAAAATGTAAACATTCGGTAAATTTTCGAGACTGAATTTTTTTACGATTACGGAAAAGATGATTTGACAAAAGTAAAAAAGGAACTTTGAAAAGTTTTAATCGCTAATTTGTGTTTGAAACTCAAAAACTATTCATTTTTCAATACACCTCAGTTTAGTTAAATTTTCCAAAGCCTATATTGGGAATAAAAATTAATTCTTAAATTATTTATATTTTAATAGTAAATATTACTTCACGTAACAAAATATTAATGAAAAGAGATAACAGAAGTTGCCAAAAATTTACAGAATTTCATAGTTAACCAATTAAGGATGGTTTTGATTCGCTAACTTAAATCAATTAAAAACAAAATTTGTAGAAACATTGTAGAAATTTTAAAAGTAATGAAAGTTTTATTTAAATATGTAAACCATATCACCAAGAGCGTTGGTTTTTCTCCGGGTGTTGGAATACTGATTATATGCTCAAGTAACACCAAAAAGTGCGCCACGGCTCCTTAAAGACACTTCTTTACAAGGAGACCAGGTGATATATAAATTTTATACATATAACCAAATTATTATTCATAAATGATTGAAAGTTTTGTAAAAAAAAAATTGTTGAAGTCGCACTGGACTTCTTGTGAAAGATATAGATTCAGGAAAACTACCTAGAAAATGATAGGGAAATACTATACTACAGCGTAATAAATCACAAATAGGTTATTAACAACTCTTAAGCCTACACAAATTCGGTTTGGGAAACATTTCATTAAACATTATTCAGAAATTGATCAACAATGACGAAAAAATTTGTTTATAAAAAAATGTAAAATTATTTAACATACTATAAAGTTTAGAACACTAAATTCCTCCAGAAATTTTTTTAATAAAATTTGAAAATTATTTTCAGAAATTAGTTTATTTAATATTTCTTCTGCTGAATAAACAGTATTCTATAAAACCCTTTTAAAATATCTTACTTAATTGCAATCTAATTCCCTAACATTAATATCTTAAAATGGTTGGAGTGATAGTGTTGAAGAGTATTTTTCTTTAAGAAGTATTTTTGATTTAATGACGGGAAACAAAGCGTTATTCTGCACTCACACAAATCACAAAAAGTTTGAATAAATTAATAAAATTATAATAAAACTTATTTTTAAAACAATATTATTCATTCTTAATAAAATAAAAAAGTATGTATGCGTGCTGGTACTGTATAGGCTAAACCGTTTAATCTCAATATCAAATTTGGCAATTTTTAAATAATTAAATATTTTTATGTAACTTGGTCTTCATCAATAGAATAGGTCTAAATTTCGCATTTCCATAAACATATATATCTCATATTATATTAGAAGCATTACGGTTTTTTGTACATTTTACTATCCCTTTACTTTATTAAGTTCACATCAGAGCATTTTTTTAAATTTAAATATCTAAATATTAAGCTGATTTATGTGCTTTTCCGAAATGACTTCAAAAACATTACAGCACAAAAACTAAATCTTTCATCGTTTCAAAACATTATTATTATTGATTGATTGATTGATAACACGAATACAATAAACGAGAAAATAATTCCCAAATTTTAGAAATTTTTTTTAAAAACATTGCCTGTATCTGTTTGCCAGAAACAGATTATATTGTTAACCAGAAATCCAAACCATTTGTATTGTTTCAAAAAATATTTAATCTCTAGATTTTATTCCATGGTTGCAAGCTAAAGAAAAAGGATTCTGTTTAACATCAATGTAATTTATAAAACGAATAAATAGGAGAAATTATACTATCATAAGTATAGAAAATAAATGAAATGGGCATCGATGCTTTTAATAGCGCTATGAAGTCACAGGATTGTTCTTTATTAGAAATGTCCATGTATACATTAAACAGTATATATAAAGCATTAAATTAACATGGTTTTAGCATTTGAAAATTTTGACTGAAAAATGGGGATGATGTCATATCAGAGTAGTTGAACTGAAATTAAACATAGCCAATACAACTGGCGAAGTAGCTGGTTGGCGACTCTAATTATTAAATACCCTTAAAAGATGTTTAAATAAATTAAAAACAGGTTTTAAGAATTATGCTTTTTATTCATACAGATATATGAAGATAATCCTTTTTAAATTTATTTTGCAATAAGTGATTTAATCCTTTAATTTGAAAGTTTATCAAAATAACGGTAATACGTTGATAATAGTTAATTTGTTTCATACAAGCGTAATGTGTTCGTTCGAACGGATTAAAATGTTTATGTTACAAGAAATATATTAATAAAAAATACTTTTAAAATATTTTTTGAAATAAAATTAAAAATAGAAAAAAAGCTAGCGGTAAAAAATTAACATAATTTAGAAAAATTGGTTTTAAGATATTGCAAAAATAAATTTTATGTTGTAATGTTTTCCGATGTTATGACTGGAAAACTTCAAAATTTCATTTAATTTTTAATAAATTAAGATTCTAATTAAAATTTCAAAAAAAATCTTTTGATATGCATATCTTGACTCTCCAAACTATAAGTGCATCGGGTTTAATATATATAGGCTAAGTAAGCAGATCTATAGAGCGTAAATTCACACATTTACTTAATTATAATTAGAGATGAGAGAAAATTAGAAACTCCAATAGCACAATAAATTAAAACTTCTAAAATAATACATTACATAACTATTAAAAATTTGGAATTTCAAAACACTTCATTCAGGGAGCCACCAATTAAAACTAAGTTACCTACAAAAGATTTCTTCAAAATTGTAAGTAATCGATAATTACGGTGGAAAAATTTATCGCCAAGGAGACCACTAACAAATAAATAAAACTGCATTTTCATACCCGGCGCACAAAATATTTTTTTAATTATTTCTTATCGCCGAAGGAATAATTTTTCAAATATCGTTTGAAATTTGAAACAGTTATCTGGTTTAATTAGGAATGGAAAAAAGAATGATATTTATTTTCTTGTTAACTATAAATACATTCATTGAAAATGAATGATAAATAAAGAAGTATAAATAAAAAAAAAATTAACTTTATTATTAATCAAGTATATTTTAAAGTAGACGATACTTTTTGTTTTTTCGTCTTCGGCAAAAGGAAATAAATTTCTTGGCTGTCTGATTAGTTAGCATCCAACATACAACTGGCCATGAGATAAACATTAATTTTCTAGGTTAAAAGCAATAAGTTGGCTAAGTTTTATCACCATCGGATGAACAATGTGGCAGCGTATAAAATACGAACAAACAAAAATTAATTTTTAAACATTAGATAGCAACGAAATGATCACCTCAATACAAACTACAGCATTTGCAGGAAAAATAAATTGGTTGAAAAGCACAGTACGAAGAAAAGTTTTGGGGGGAAGGCTAAAAAAAAAGATGGTTTAAACAATTTTTCTAAATCTACCAGTTCTAAAAACAAAACGATTTATTTTCTTAAGTTTACCCTTCAAAAATAGGATAATAAAAGAAAAGAAAGCAATACCTGTCCACGGGTTCATCCCGGCGAATAACTGCCCATTTCAGCATCGCATTTTTGTAAACACGGCATAGGAAAAAAAATACACAGTGTAGACAGACAAGTGAGAAAAGGCAGGTTTAAAGGGACGGAATGACGACTCGAAACTCTTCCGCGTTTAGCAGCTGGGGGTGAGAGCACCGCGTTGATGCTGACGCTGCTGCTATAGTAACCAAGTCTAAAACTGGCTACATAAAAAATAACTCCCCTTATTGTCTAAAAGGAATTAAATTTGCGGAAAACCATTAATAAGGATGATTTTTAAAGCAAATGTTTCTTTTGAAACTTCTAAAAATACGCAAAATAAGACTTTGTTTCGCTTAAATTATAAAGTCTAGTCCGTAAGCCGCCGTATATTAGTTTTTCTTCAATAAAAGTATTATTTACTCTAGATCAAGGACGGACAAACAACGGCCGGTGTATAGAATTTTAATATGCCGGTCCGAAATAAATCCAAATTATAAGAAATATACTTTTATATATTATATATACATTTACTTTTATTAAATATTTTTTTTAAAGGATTGATAATCATTTTACTTTCTCTGCTGTTGTTTTTTTCCCCTCGATTCTACAAAATATACATTGACAGAAACAGCAAGTACAGACAGTTTTCAATCGGTAAGTGCTAAAAGAGGAATTTCTTTGATGTTGATTTGGGCCAACAAGCGTTATCTCTTTCTCGGGCAGCAGATATATGGGAATCCGATATAGCAGAATTTGACCTCATAGGTGGTAGACCGCGCATTATAAGATCCAGCGACTTGTCTCATTTTCCGAGGTTAAATTCAATATCCTCAGTAAATGAAGATAAGCGTAAGAGTTATGAAGATGGCTTGAAAAAACTGCATTCTGAGTTCGAAGGCAGATATAAAGATTTCAGTGCCACTCAAATAGAACTGGATATTCTTACCATGCCTATCAGCGTAAATTGTGAAGCAGTGAGGTCAGATTTGCAGCTTGAATTAATTGATTTACAATCTAAAAATCATCTCAAGAAGTTGTTTCTAAATAAGTCAAAGTAAGAATTTTGCAAATCATTATCCAAAATAAGTTTCCCAAATTTAATATCTCACGTCCAGAAAATCAGTGTTAGGTTTGCTTCATCTTATATATGTGAACAAGTATAAGATTTTCAAATAGGAACCTAAAAAAGAATTATTTCAGAAGTGAGAATGAGAATTTGGCCTCGTTCTTTAGAATCGGTACATCTCACTTCGAACCTCAACATAAGGAAGTTTTAAAAACGAAATTGCAGTTTCGTTCATTTCATTAATATATATAAATTATAACGCTTGTATACTGCTACTAAAATTTTAGAAAAATTTATCCTGGCCCGCCAAACTTTTTTTTTTTCGATTTTTGGCTTGCGACCGAAAAAGTTTGCACATCCCTGCTTTAGATATATATCTTATAATGAATTATATGTTTAATATTTAAAGGAATGTCAGGTTTAAACTCAAAAGAAGGAAATCTAAAGAATATTCATGAGTCTACCATAAAATAAATGATTTGATCTGTGAATATACTATTAAAATATGAAGAATGCGAAAAAATTGCAAGATGTTTTTTTTGTGTGTGTGTGTGTGTGTGTGTGTGTGTGTGTGTGTGTGTGTGT
>JAPMOQ010029355.1:2124341-2161527 GCA_026543055.1 Argiope trifasciata | reverse complement strand
AAATTTTTAATTTTTCTGAAGTAATGGGTGTATTAGCATTAACAAATCATGCATTAATAAACTGTGGTCATGTTTTTTTTTGTTTTGTTTTTTTTACTTCACAAAAAAAAAATTAGAGCCCCAAATGACTTCCTGCACTCAGGCCTCTTCATACAAAAGCCTGGCTCTGGTTAGGAGGAGGTAGCCAGGATTATACCCTTGTACGGTGTTCTCCAAATGTGTTGCCATTCAGTTATAGTGAAAGTTTTGAAAGATGATCCATCTGACAATATAATTGTCTTCCACTTGGCAATTGACCAAGGTTTACGATTATGCCACAATTGTAGATTATTTTTCCAACTAACAAACCTCATTTACCACAAGTGGCTTAGGAACTGCTACCTTGTATTAAATATTCGGTTGGAAAGGTTATATGATTTTGTCACCATTGTAAATGATGTCTGGCATAAACAAACATCATTTACAACAAGTGGCTTGGGAATTGCTATCTTGTCATAAATATTCTGTTTGTGTAGGCACATTCTAGCAGTAGTTACAGACATGAGAATCAGATGCTAAATGAGCCTGTTGCCGGTTTGGGTATCATTTTTTGTTGGTGGTGGTACTGCTGTTTTTCTTTTTTCTTGTTGTTGTTTTGTTTTTAAACATTACAATCTGCTCCAATACTTGTTGATCTCTTTAAAGCATCTTTTCCATTTATTCCATTATTTTGCTTTGTCAAGCTTGTGTTGCTCCTAAAATTTGAAGATGCAACTACTTCAGCTTTACAATTTCCAACAATCTGGCTTCTTTGAAAGTCTGACATTTTACACTCTAGCCAAAATTCCATGACATGTACAACTTCATTAAAGTTACCTCATACTACCATAATATATACTTTTCATATTTAAAAAAAAAACTGATAGATAGGGTTACATTTTATTGCTTTTGAAGCAAATTCTTAAATGTCATTTTTATATACAGGTTTTTACCATAATTTTGATAACTATTTGTACATGAAGAATTTTAACATTTAATAATTATAATAATCTGTAATTAACTGCAAAAAAAATTTATTAAACCAAAAAATTAATACAGTTAATCTTTTGAAACTTTTTTTAAATTTTTTGTTTGATTAGTAAGATTATGCATTAACAGGAGAAGAAAAGATAATTTTTCATTTTACCTTGCCAAAATCTGTGCAATCAAACAGCATTGATGGTTCAAACAAATCTGATGGAGAAATATCAAATACATTTTGACATGTCTGAAGAAATGTCCGGATGTTTTTCAAGCATAAAAACTGCAAATGAAAAATCACAAAATTTTCAAATTTTAATTGCTAATTCTGTTACAGTATTTAAGCATACAGATTTTTTTGATTAAATTATCCACAAATATTTGAAGAAAAACGTATGTTTTTGAAATTATTTTACAATAAGGGTCAAGCCTGATTAATATTCAAAATACTTCATATCACTAAATCTACAAGAAATAATTCCATTTTAAACATATTCTTCACTGTCACTGGCTATTGTTACATTTTATTTAGTACAAAAGAAAATTTAATGTATCAAATTTATAATACAAACAGGTTTAGATTCATTTGAAGATGTATGTAAATATTACACCAGTAACATAGTAAGAGATGCATAAGAGTATAAGTGCCTCAGTCACAACTCTTCCAAATAAGGGCAACAAAAAGATAATTTTTTATTACTATTTTATAATTTAATGGTAAGATGTCAAAAAATGAAATTCATGGGAAGGGAGATCAGAATAAATATTACGTGCCAAGTTTTATTTACTCTTATCACTATCATAAATTAATCTTAATAATATATACATTTATTTATTTTTATACTCTATGCACAAACAACTATATTTTTTCTAAAGAATTTAAATTTTTTTTATCAACAATTAAAAAACTAAGATCAAAGACAATCAAAGACTTCAAAATATCAATCTGCATTGTATCTATGATATCAACAATATAACAACTATAAAGGGCATAACACAATACAGAGTTTATGAAACAGAGATACAATTTCATCAATCTAAATTAAAACTGACAAATACAAATTAATAATAATAATACAGCAAAACAAAATGAATAAATAAATGAAAAGTCACAAAAATTTAAGAGCTAAAGTTAATATAAAGTATATAAATACATATATTGTCAGTGTTTTATTAAATATGAATTCATTTGGTTATTAAATAAGATATTATGATTTTGTAAAAAAAACATATCTGTATTAAAATAAATAATCTTCTTGAAAATATTTTTTAAATATATCATCTACTTAATAAACTTGAAGCTCAAATTTAAATGTTTTGATTCACTCACACCGAGCAATTTTAACAGAGATGATGACACTGTTTAAGATACAAAGATGGCAATTTTTGAAATTCTTTTTATTTGCATCAGTAAAAATGAGAGGATAAAGATTCAAAAAACACAAACCTTTAGTTAACATGGAATCTTGAATTAGATTATTCCATAACATTAAAAAGCAAAAGCAAAAATGAATCACTGTAACATTTTTTCCCTTAAAAATATTTGTTAAATTTTAGCTAAAGAATAATCTGATTATAAAATTGCAAATTTATTTTATATACAAATAATTTTAGCATGTGATTCATGTTATGTATTACTGTGAAGATTAATATATTATAGTTAATACCATAATACATTAAATTACTCCTTCTTCATGTTCAATTCAGTCTATCTCAAATGTGACACAAGGGCTATTTAAAAAAAATTCCAATACAGTCAAAAGGATATAAATAATAGACTTAGGTTTAAATATATAAAGAGGAAATTCAGTTATGAAATTGCACATTCTTAATTCTCATGTTATCAATTATGATATATCTTTTACCACTCAGAAATTAGCTTTTAAAGAAAACAAATGGCATTTTTCATTTAATTTTTAGAGATATTTACAGAAACATTTATGTGTATATGCATTATTTGATTTGAAATTGAACGGTAAGAACAAAATGGAAACAAGCTGAGACATTTCAAAGTTAAAGGACAGTTAAATTTAAAAATAGATAATAAAAGAGGAATCTTGGCAATTGATTGTTTTAATTTTTTAAGAAAAAATTAAGATCATTTTCAATCTAACTTTCTAATCTAAAAATTTTGAGAAGCTTTTGTTTTATAATATAATTAATTCTTACATAGTTATTTTCCTACTTTAACAAAAACTTCTCATAGGAATTCTTTATCAAATAATTTAAACATATCTCCTTGTAATTTTAAGTATTTGTTAAATAAGAAATTTAAACAGTTCTTTTCCTTTATAAAAATAAAATTTTGAATATCTAAACACATGTACTAAAATTATAGTCAACTCGAAAAAAAAGTATAATATATATGTCCGAAATTTGCATATTGGTTAGGACAGTTTTCGTTAGTTAGTTCATCTTTTTAGTTACAGTTAGTTCATCTTTTTAGTTACAGTTAGTTCATCTTTTCCCGACCTTACATTTGAAAATAGTGCTTTTCATAGGCGTTACTACATGTAATATAAAAACGATCAGTATTCGTTAAAATAGTACGATCGAAATCCTTTATAGTTATCATATTAAATAAATACAAGTAAAAATGGTGTTTAACGAAATATTTTACATGTTAATATCAAATATATATGATATGTCAATAAGTAAATGAAACTTTAACAGAAGGATTCCATCATGTGTTATCATAAAGAGAAAAATACACACCTGGGACATTTGAGGTCGTAAACTTATTTCTTTTAAATCTATACATCCTGGAACAAGTTTATTTAGAAGTTGGCACAAAACCACCCCGTCTCTAAGGGTGTAAACTAAATCTAAGACTTGAGCAGATGGCCAAGTAACTCTGTGATCTGGTAATATCACTTGCTGCTTTATTAGCCATTCGGCGCATTCTCGCCACAGTGTTTCAGCCATTTTTTTCTGTTCATTAACAAAGATATTCACTTAATAATGAAGTTACATGAAGAGCATTACCAAGTGTCACGAAGATAAACAACCCATGTTTTGATTATGGAAATCTGTAACCAAACCAATAACAATCAACTTCTTACTTCAATCAAACTCATGAACCATTGCCATATTTACAATTGAAAAAAGTTTTATTTATTTTGATTAGAAAAAGAAATTTCAAATATGCTTTATTTTAGTATTATTTTTTGCTATTATTCTTAAAAATCTTTGTAATTATATTCATTTATATAAAATGCTAATTTATAAAGTAATGATATCCTACTTTTACCACCATAAATCTGGCACTTTTCCTGTTTGTTGACTCGTGTTATGTCGCGTGTTGCGATGCACGGTGATTCCCCTAAGGAAGTATGTTATGAGTTGACGTCCTATGGAAAGTATGCATTGAATATTAAATGTCGCATTATATTTGGCAAGTTAATTGAGCATATAATTTTTAGAATCATTTTGTTATCGAAAACTTCATCATAAGGGGATATTTGTGGAATTAAATTGAATCCAATTTGAGTGTCAAATTTCAAAGCAATTGATTTTTGTCATAATTCAAAAGTATATATCTGTGATACATTTTTCACTATAGAAACATGGGCCGTAATAAAAAAATACCTGACAGATGGCTTGATTATCAGCCTATAAAGGATATCATTTATGATGCGCGGATTATTCCGATTAAATGCCCTTTGCCTTTTCATCATTTTCAATCATATCTTTTGTCTCAACATCGATGGTCTCCAGCTGATGTGATACATAGTGTCTCCAATTTAGGTTTAGTTATTGATATCACCAATAAGATACCAGGCTATTATGATAGTAACGAATTTCTTGAAAACGGAATCGATTATATTAAGATTCCTTGTGTTGGTCACCATGTTCCTGATGATAATGTTTATCGTAAGTTTTGTGAAGCTGTGAATAATTTTCTGGAAAAAAATAAGGAGAATGATGATGTAATTGCTGTACATTGTACACATGGTGTCAATCGTACAGGCTATATAATTTGTAGATATCTTATTGAACGACTGCAATATTCTTCTCAAGATGCCCTACATAAATTTGCTCAATGTAGGGGATATCCTGTTGAAAGAGAAAATTACATAGAAGATTTACATCAGCTGTGTCAAAAGAGGACTTGATGATAATGGAATTTAGTGATGTATCAGAAATTTATATGTTTAAAGTTTATTTTTAAATGAAATTTTAATATCTGACAAATAATTTTGCATTGAATATTTTCAAAAAATCATTTTGTAATATTTTTGATTTGAGAAAGCGAAAGTAATTTATAGCATCATTGTTAAATTTGCTGCTATTAAAGTTGGGTAAAAGAATTTCTCAGCTTTTTGTCTCGTTTCATTTTTAAAAGATTTAAATTTTGAGGAATTTGACAATACAATAATGAATAAAATTGTTTGTGCAAGAATAAAACTAAAAAATAAGTTCTTTTCCAAACATAATTCTATATATTCACAATTGAAATGCATAGATTTCAATTGGAATATCAGTTTAAAACTTTTTTTTCTTAAATAGGTAAACTTATTTTCTTAAAGTTTTGTGCAGTAGCTTTTTGTTTAATGTTTTTAAATAAAATTTTGAAAATATAAGCAATTTTATTCCTAATTTAATAGGTTTAGTAAGTGCCTTGATGCATTTTATGAGATTTTACATAACTCTTTAGACATTCTTAATTATTCCATGATCTATCTTCTCATTTATTTTCAGATTTAATCTCCTGTGTGTCTAGAAATCCCAAAGACATTTCAAATCAATTATAAGTAATACATAATTGGAAACAATACATAATATAAGTAACAATACATAATTATAAGTAATACATTATAGAAATAGCAGAATAATTCTAATAAAATATTTTAAAGTTTTCTTTTAATTGTTATATATTTTCTATCAAATTGTTCTAGTAAAATTTTTTTTTCTATTAAAATAACTTTTTTCCACTCCAAATAATAAACCACTCATACTTGCTTGGGAAAAAAAGATTTTTTCTTAATGCATCAAAATTGCATTTTTTTAGCTGTAATTAAATTTTCATTAGAATGTTTTTTTCAATTTCTTATTAATTTTCTGTATGTAATTTCAATTAAAATGAAGCATTTTGTTATGAATAGTTGTAAATAAATATGATTTTGTACTTTTTTTATGTGCTTGCATAAATTTTTTATGTGCTTCATTTAAATTTTAACATAGTAATATTTTTTTTAATTATTTATGAAAACATTTATCACCGTGTGAGAATATGATGTTTTGATTGGAGTTTTTAAAGCCTCAATATACCTGGGCAGAAAGTTGGTTGATTTATCGCTTTTGAGTCATTAATTTTTAAGATTATAGAAAAGGATATAGATGGCTGTCACATTGGTGATTTATTACTTACAAAAAGTTACAACTTGACCCGAATGTCTCTCAGGTACTTGATTCTTCTGTGTGGCCAATGAAAGCCAGTGTTGTAAGAAGTTATCACCCAAAGAAGCACAAAGAAGAAAATAGGAATAAGCACTGAACAAGAAAAGGAGATATTGAAAACCATATATATATATATACATAAATAAATATAAATTATATATATACATAATTTTTGAATATTTTAAAATTTCAATCTACCTGCAGAAACATTTCTTGTAATTATTTCTAATCCAAGAGTATGTTTTAACAGTCATAATTTCCAAATCTTATGCAAGACGAATTAATTTAATATAATTTTTAAATGTACTATATTTCAAAAAGCATAACGTAATATGTATTAGTCTGCCACTCTAATAATTATCCAACTTAATTCTAAACCATTACAGTTAATCATATAATGTGATTTAGAAAAACAATTTAAATGGTTGAAAGAATTATACTTTAATGTTATTGTGCATAAATTCATTTCTGAAAAGGATTTTTTTACATGGTCCAAATCTATTAATTCCCATTGCATAAAATTATTCACATCAACATTGTACATACACTAAAAAGGTACATTCTTCTGTGTTAAAAGCTGTTTGTGTTATATTGCTTTATATTTCATAACTTCAGACTATCAATGTGTTTCTCAAGAAAGCAGTGATTATTTGACATAACATCCTTGAAGCAGTTGTTGAAATAATCTAAAATTGTGATATTCAATCTTTAAATCTTGGTTTTTGAAGAGTATTTTTACTAACTTATACTACAAGATGAAACAAAGTTTGCCGGTAATTCTTTGAATAAATAGATAATTTAAAATAAATTGGTGCTTTGGAAGAACTTGAAATGGCTCAGCAAGCTTTCTTATAGTAAAACTGATTTAGATTGCAGAAGAATGAAAAGAATATTTGTATAGCAGAATTATTTTATTCATTACAACAAATTTAACTAGGGAACATTAAGGCATTTGTAATTTAATGATCTGATTTTTTTTTTTTTTTCCATTTGGAACTATGTGCTTAATTTAAACAATTTAGATTGTAGTTGTTGGGCCATGACTAGAAGGGACATATTATATAAAAAGTATTTAATTTTGTGGTTGCCAATATATTTTCCATATAGAAATATAATCTGGTAAACAGATTATTAAGTTTTTATCAAACTGAAAACAAATATATGAATTCTGACATATTGTGATAATTTATTTAATCTTAAAGTTGGCAAATAAACAAAACAAAAAACTGAAGACACTCTTAGAGCACAAGGATTTTGGTGAAGCAATATATATATATTAATAATTAGAAGATAGAAGACGTGTATCCTTAAATGCCCTTGAAATTATTATTCTTGTATTTTACTATTGACTGTCAGTTTATTAATATCATATATATAATGAGAAAGGGAGGCTTGGCACAATCAGATGATTGGATCCAAAACAGATTATTCATTGGAGCAAAATAAATTTCTTTGGTCCTTTAATTACAATATCTATAACCTTTGGTTAATTACTTTAGAGCAAAACATCTTAAATTTTTCTGTTATAATAACTGCAACATTTTGTCATTGTCATTTTTACTTTTGAAATAGGAGTTATTCAACCTGGTATATTAGTGATTTGAAATTATATCTGTGCCATATGACATTTTACAAATACATAAATTTATTATTCTAATGCACTGCATTAGAGTAATAAGTTTATTTCCATTACTTTTTCTGTTACCAGAAAAGTCTTTCAATAAAATAAAAAAATAAGAAAAGATAAATTTCCTGTCCAGCTTTCCCTTTCCAATATTCATTACTAACCACCATTGGCGACCAGGTGGTTCGCCATGAGTTATGTGTTCTAAAATTTTCAATTAAATACTTAAGTACCTTGCTCTCTTTATAACTTATCAGCCAAATATAACCAAATTTCAATAGTCACTAACTTCTAATATTATAGAAGCTTAACGATAATTTGTTCATTGTAATATATCTCTCTGATTTGCAATAAGCTATTATAGAATTATGTGGAAAATATCACATCTTTTATTTATTCCCTAACATTAAGCTACCTTTTCAACATGCGCTGAGCTTAACATTTTCCTCGGTTTAATTTGCAATAAGAGTTCATTTAATCATTTCGTTTGAGTTTTTGTCAAAGTGACGAAAAAGCACTGGTGCACTCTTTACATGCTCTTGCAGGTTAAATTCCATTTTCATTTTGTAATAAATTAATTGTTGAAAAATATAATTACAGTATTTTTTTAAAAAATTCATTAAAAATAAAAAATCAGTTTATAGGCTAAAACATTATTATCAATGAAAAAAAAAGTAATTTTTAAGAAGATTTAAAAAACAGTTTTGTGCTGTCTATTACTAATATTTATAATTTAGCCATTGGCAGAGCTGGCCTTCTGTATGAAGGGGCCCGGGTGCAAGAAACCATTTGGGGCCCTAAATTTTTAGCAAAGTAAAAAAATAAAAAACGAAACATTTGCAATTTTATTTAATGCGTGATTTTGTTTTTGCTATTAATAACTCCAGAAATTTTTACAAATTTTCTAATTTCTTTTTCGATACATGGCATCGCAAGAAGGCGTAAGCATTATACTTATATGGTTGACCGATGATTATCCTTTATTAATTTATTTTGCTGAAAGAGAGTTCAGCATTTATTATATTTAGTAACCGACAATGTAAAGAAAAGTTTTAACACAGTTAATATATTTAGAAATAAATCATTTTTCAATCTGTCTATTATCTGTACAATACCAGTATCCGTAGCATAATTAAAAAATAACATCTAAATTCCTCAACAAGATTTCTACAAATTCATCTTCTGTTGCTTCGAAATATATATATATATATATATTCGAATTTGTTTTTCAAGAAAATCTTTTGAAAGCTTCAAATTACGTATTATTGCCTTTACTTCGTCTAAATATGAATTAAATTTTATTCTTAAATTTTGGATTTTGGTTTTAATTTTACTGACTAAATTAACAGCCCAGACAAAAACAATTATTTTTATTTGAAATAATTTATTAAAAGCTAATTCTGGGCAATATTGCAAGTTGAATTTATTGAATTCAATAGACTTTTAGCTTTGGAACGATTTCGATTTAAGTATTGAAATACGTAAATGCATTCACAATATCTTTAATTTTGTTTATAACTTCATTTTCCGAGGTAGGAATAATTTAATTTTGTAATGTATGAACTAAATCATTGACAGTTTAGTCGGTGGAACTTTTTATTCTGTTTATAAGCACAGAGTCGTATTTATTTAGCAATTCGATCGCACTTAAAAAATTTCCATTAATAGGCGTACCTATTATTTCATAGGTTCCACGAAGTAGAAGATTATTACACGCTAAAAATAAACGTCACATCTGCAATTCTTTGAAATAACAAAGTCATGCCGTTTCCTTACTTATATTAATTTGGATTTGTTTTTTATCAACAGTCGAACATAAATTTAGACGTTATAATAATTCTTTCCCAAGTGAGCACTGCTACGAGTTGATCGTTTAATTTATTGTTGTTTTAGAGCAAGTAAATATAAACAAATATACACAGATGGATACATAAAAAATATAACATGAGATAATAGACAAAGTAGATAGCTGATGATGCCACAAGACCATTTGATCCAGCCTTAGCTTAAACTTCTGAGCGCTCTGTCTTAACATGACTGAAGAGTATTTCCTTATTCATAAAAGAACCTTTCCCGCCTTTTTTATAGATATAACTGCGCTCTTTGCCAAATAAAGGCGTCAGTCGATACTCAGTCAGCCATATGGAAACAGATTTGTTGCCTGCCATATGGAAACAGAACAGAAAATACCACATTTAATATTTATTTTATTTTACCCAGTCACGTGCTGAAGGTTATATTTTTTTAGATACTATTTGATTTTTTTTTTAAATTTGAATTTCTGTCAATAAGATGACAACACATTGATAAAAGCTAATCTTCTCCCTTTGACCTGCTCGTGCAGATTAAATTTTATTGCTTTGTTCGAAAAATATTGTTGAAAAATGTGATTAAAATATTTTTCTGAAAATTCGTTTAAAGTAGAAGTTTTAAGTTATATGCTTAAACACTGATACCATTAAAAAGCTAATTTTTTTAATCTTTAATTTGAAATAGAAACCATGTTTGTACGATAATATTTTCGGAAGTTATAGCGGAAAAGCGCCAAAATATCGCTTAATTTTTAATTAATTTAAATTATAATATAACTAAAAATTATATAACTCAGAGAAAAATGCTCCGAGATGCACATTCCCGGTGTCCAATGCCTAATTTGGTAACTGATGGTTACACATGCCTAATTTGGTAACTATAAGTGGAACGGTCTGACCTGTCGAGAGCCAAAACACGCTCACATTGAGCTTTATTATAAGTACTAGCCGCCTTTGGCAACCAGCTGGTTTCCCAAGAGCAATACGTTCTAAAATTTTCAATAAAATACGTATGAGCCTTGCTCTCTTTATAACTTCACAGCCAAATATATTTAAACTTCGATAGCCACGTAACTAATATTATTATGGAAGCCTTACGATTATTTGTTCATTGCACTATATATTGCTCTGATTCGCAATCAGCTGTCATGGAATTATGTGGAAAATATCATATTTTATGTATGTTCCATAATATTATGCTTCGTTTTAAACACGTCTAAATATCACACTTTCCTTGGTTTAATTTTCAATAAGATATAATTTAATTATTCAGTTTAAGTTTTTGTCAAAGTGACGGCAATCACTTGTACACTTTTAACGTGCTGTTGCAGGTTAAATTTTACTTTCATTTTGTGAAAAATTGTTGAAAAACACGGTTACAATATTTAAAAAAAAAAAATAGAATTTATAGGTTAAAACATTGGTATTAATGAAAAAAATGATTTTTAAAAGGATTTAAAAAACAGTTTTGTGTTATAGTATTTTCAGAAGTTATCTCAAAAAAAATTCCAAATGTTACCTTAATTTTTAATCGACTAAAGTTTTAAAAAAATCCGTTTAGGTATACTTTTTTATCCTCCAAAGTAAATATGTACATACCAAGTGCAGTATCTCTAGATCATATGGTCTGGTATGTAGATCACTAACATGCACACACACATACATATTCATTCATATACACAAACACATATTCATTTGATTATCAGCCTTGGAGTAATTCCAGGCATTGATTGGCCTGAAATTGATCTAAAAAAGCTCTTTTTAATAATAATATTGATTTCTTTTTTTTATAAATCAATCAATTTTAATGATTGGTTTAGAAGATTGATTAATGTAACAACTTTTGTTTAAAATATTAGTAAAAATATTTTTTTATATGTGACTCACAGAGCAAAGAAAGAAAAAATATAAGTTATTCATCAATACATTTTTTGATTCAAGTTACATAAAATATAATTATTTACTTCATTTAGACTAAGTTAACAGTACTAAACAATATTTTTGCCTGTTAATAATGATTTACAAATTAGGCATTGGGCCCAAATTTGTATGCATATCCTGCATAAATTTAATCATGTTTACCATTAACAAAAAGCTGATTTATTGAATTAATGATATAGATATTTCAAACTATCATAGAATCCCCTGCCTTGTATTTATTATTTTTATAGAAAATATAAATAAATTTAATATTTATTTCATTTCATCCAATCACATGCTGAAAGTTACATTCTTTTCAATTTAATTTGCAGTTATAGTTGATTTACTTTTTAATGTGAACTTCTGTCAGTATGAACATTTTAATAATAGCTATTTTTTTCCTTTCATTTCTCGTTTGTTGTAAAATTTTATTGCTTTGTCCGAAATTTATTGTTGAAAAATATGGTTAAAATATTTACTTAAAAATAGAAACTTCAGCTATATGTTAAAATACTGGTACCATTAGAAAGTTAATTTTTTTTATTTTTGACATGATGCAAAAATCATGTTTGTACGATAATAGTTTCTCAAGTAATAGCAGAAAAACAAAATTTTTCTTAATTTCTTATTAATTCAAATTCTAATTAAAAATTCGAAAAAATCGGTCAGAGGTGTACATTTTCGACCCCTAAAGTATATATGTGCCAAATTTGTACTTTATGAATATGTTTAATTATGTATATGTTTAAAAATGTATACTTTAGATCCAGCAATCTGGCCTGTAGAGTGCCAACACACACACACACATTCAGCTTTATTATAAGTATAGATAGATAAACAAAGTATAATATTTGTTGGTATAATAAGTATATATTTATATATATATAACATAACAGCTTACTTTCTTATATATTTAAGAAGTAAGCTGGTATAGTGTGTAAGAACAGATTTGTTGTCGTTGCCATACTGTAGTTTGCTAGTTAGCATACATCTCAAAATAAACATAACAATATGAATAATACGATACATGATACAACAAACTGCTATCCCCTGAATGCTACAAGGTTGAATTTAACACATATCATAATGATCTGAAAATTTATTTGAAATACTATAGTTAAATCAGAGGGAAAAAATGTAATGTTATTTTTTTAGAAATATCCTTTGTATTCAAATTTAACCTGGGACTTGAATTTATATAATAATTAATATTTTACTGCTAATGAAAGTGATTTATTCCAATATATTGTTCAAGAGAAAGGGTATAATCATAAATTATACTGCTTCCTTCTGTTTTCAGAATTTTTTTTAAAAAAACAGTTTTTTAGTAAAAAATAAAATAATTATTACAATTGATAAACATCTAAGACTGAATAAATATTTATTCTTTATTTTCTTCCCTTTCTATTTCATTATTTCCACATTTATAAAGATACCAAGATCATGAAATACTGTTTATTTTCATAAATATGTTTAAAGGTCAAGAAGAAATAATTTTTCAATGATAGAACATATTTCCAAAATTCTAATTTATCTTCCTTTTTGATACAGTGAATATTAAGAAAAAAATGATGATCTACCTGGTCTTGTAGGTTATAGATTAAGTAGACAAAATGGTACATCACTGTTTATATATACTGGATAGTGTATGAGACAATCTTACAAAATTCTAATTTTTAAGTGTTTTTCGCCAGTTCTGTGGTCTATTATTGTCTTTTATAGTCCTGTTGAATTGTTATGAAAAGAAGCGAAATATGGAAAAGAAATTTTGTCACTGTATCCAAGACAGATCTCCAAATATGCCTGTTTTGGCCTCAGTTTTTCACTGTTAAATAAAAGGTTATGAACTTTACAGGTTAAACATTTAAGTTAAAAACTGTATATTTATAAGAAATAACAATTTTTTTATAGAAATAATACTTTATTAAATTTGTTATTTTCATAAATTTTAAAATTGTCAATCAGTCTGTTTCATTGCTTGTGTAGCAGCTATACTTGGATTATTAACAGTTTCACCCAGAGATTCCAATAATTCTTTTCTGTAGTCATCAAAGTCTCCATCAATTTCATCAATATTTTGATTTTCAATAATCCATAACTGACAATTTGTTTCTCTTATTAAGCGTTCATCGTGAGTAACAATTACAACACCTAAAAAATTGAAAACATTTTTTTTATAATCCAAAGTAACTAAAATATTCAAAAAATAACACCAAATAAATTTTAAATAGCACAAATTGTTATAAAAAAAGAAATCGCATTAAAAAATTAAAAATATATTATAAAATTAACAACACAAAATTAAAAATATTTTGAACAACTGCAATTTCAAATACGTTATTATATAACTAGCAAAGCCTGCTCTACAAAGCAAAATTTAAAAACTTTTATTCTTTTTAGTAGCACTGATAATCAATATTAATTATTTCAATTTGTTTTGCAAGTGATCAGCTAGTTTTTAATATTTTACAGAACCATTAATTTGCAATGCAAGGCTTTGAATTAAGTGCCTTAAATTTTATTTTAATATTTTTTTTAAAAGAATCTGATATCACTTTATCTATGATAGTGGATTAATCCATTAACAATTTTAGTGAATATCCTGATTTGAATGCATGTGAACATTACTCATAAAAGAAAAGAAACAAACAGCAAGAAAGTAAATTGCATTACAAGACATATTCAATCAGGTCCGATATACTCTTAAAATAACAATCCGTTTAGACAAGCATTAGCAGAATTATTGTAACTTACATCATATTACAAACTATTGAAATTCTTGATTTTTTTTAAAGAGTAAGAAAATTAAATCAACTGGAACTTAAAATCTTTTTCTGATAAATCATAAGTTAGAGATCTAATCTTATGAGCTCACCTCCTTCAAATTCACATATAGCTTCAGCTAAAGCATCAATTGATTCAATATCTAAATTATTTGTAGGTTCATCCTGAAATAGAAAAATGTCTTGATTAAGCTTCATGCATAAATTCATGGAGATAATATATTCAAGGCCATAATCCAAATCATAAAACTTCAATGAGAAATTTAATTAACACTAAACCAATTTAATACTCTACAAAAATTAGTTTTAAAAAAGAACTAGAAAAGAGATACTTATATATTGAATTGATCCATTGAATAAGCAGATAATTCAGATTTAACTAAAAAATAGATAATTTTGTTTTTGATAATTCCATATTTATTCTTTCCTTAAACAAGATGTGTGGTGAGAACTAAATAACTGCAAAGTTAAGCTTAAAAAAGAGAGAGAGAGAGATTCTTAACCAAAAAAAAACTAAGCACCCTTAGTATATGAATGCATATGTGCACTCTCCTATTTTCTAATCATAGAATATTTTTGACTATATAATAATAATTGGCTTTTATTGAAAAAAAATTAACACATTTTTGAATACATATTTTTTATATTTGTCCATTGTATTTCTCTATTGCAAAATAAATTTTTATGTATCATTTTATATTTAAAAAACAAAGATAATGCTAATTACCATTATTAAAAAAATTAAGTCAGCTTTTGTAGGATTAAGAAAAATGAGTGAAAATTTTCTACCTTTAATTTTTTTTTATAACTAATCAATGCATTATTTCTAAAATATTAATTCTGATGTACAAACATAAAACAAAAATATTTTTAAATGGGATAACAAAACTTTTTCTGTTATGTTTGTATCAAACTGAAATTAAAGATTGCCATCTGCTTAAAAATTAAATAAGAAAATGTTAAAATTAAGCAATATTTAATTTTTTTTTAATTAAGCTAATTTATGGTGCTTAAAAATTATTTTCAAATTTATATACTTTCTATCACATTATATTTCTTGATTCAAAATGAATACACAAGGTTTTTATTGATATCCATGTTGATAAGCATAATACTAACAAAAAAAAAATGTAATAAGTATCTTTTGATACATTTTTGCATTTTGATGAAAAAAAAAATTATTTTATATAAGAATTTCAATTCATAGAAGGGAAAAACACTAAAATTCTTGAAACAAATAGAAAACATTTATACTGATAAACTAAGAGTAAATAAGTTGAAAGAGGGATACACTAATACCATTCTTTAAAAACATCAGTTTTAAATACCTGTGTTTAATGAAATTCTATTTATTTATACACTTTGTTAAAGTATATTTAAAAGAATATTAATACACTTTTATCTCCCTTTCAAATAGAAATGTAAAATAAAAAGATTTCTACATTTATACTTCAGTAAGAATTCAATTTATTCATAAAAATTAAAATAACTAACCAATATAAGAACATCAGGAGCCCGCAGAGCTAATTCAGCAAGAGCAACTCTAGCCTTCTGCCCACCAGATAGATCCCTGTTCTTGATTGTATGAGCATGGCTAACTAATCCATAACTTCCTAACTGTTTTCGAGCATCTTGATAATTCAAATTAAATAACCTCTGCAATAAAAGTATAAAAGACATGAAGCTAAATAGAACTATGAGATGGTAATTAGTAAAATGTAATCAAAAATAAAAATTCTGATTATAAAATGTATTATTGTATTACTATAACAATGTGACTATATTTCAATATTTAATAAACATTAACATAAAATCTATTTAGAAAGAACTAAATTTCTCATTACTTGAAGATATTCCACAGGTGATTCGTCTAAATTCAGCTGTTCGCCAGAGTGCTGATCAAATTTCCCAATTCTCTAGATTAAAAAAATAAAATAAAGAAATAAAAAATGTTTACAATAAATAATACATTCAATCAACTAAAATGAACCATCTTTAAACTTAAATTAAGGTTGATGATTAATGATTGATTACAATAAATGAAATATATTTTTAAAAAGTAAAGATATTTAAAATTATATTTAAAAAAAAAAAAAAACTTACAAGACGATGATTTTGCCTTTGTTCTCCTGAAGTCTGTAACAAAAAGAGGTTAAAAATTAAAAGAATGAATATAAAAATTTTTTAATATAACAATTAAACAATATTGCTAATAAATGTTTAAAACTTTTTTTTATACTTGGTTCTAGGGTGCTTCATATTATTCTAAATAATTTTTATCTCATAAATATTTTGGGCTAAGACACTTTATAAAATTTTAAAACTCATTAAGTAAATACAAGTACTGGAAAATAAACTATTCTTACTGGTGCTAATTCCCCAGTTAGTAGTCTCAGAAAGGTTGTTTTTCCAACACCATTTGGGCCAACAATAGCAACTAAATAAAATTAAAAAAAATATTCATTTTTTAAAATAGCTCTTCTTAGTTGAAATATATGGCAATAAAAATTTCATATTAATCACAATAAAGAAAAAATATATAAATTTTATCTTTATATTAGTTAACAATGCATAATGAAATAATAAGTGATAAACTGAAATCTCCAGATGTACAATAATGTTTAGGTACTATAAATCCAGTTAAAAATTAGTTCTAACAAGAATAGTTAATGCTATTATTATAAACAAAGTTTTTGCTATTTGCTATTCAGAGAAAATGATGAAATGCGATTAGACAAAGGAGACATGAGAACTAGAAAGTCTCTAAAATAAATTTTAGTTATGTTATCATCTTAGTTTCGTCACAATAATATATATATATATATATATACACACACACACACACATAATTAAGTTATTTGTCTTGATAAAATTCAATATGCAATCCTTTTCAGACAAATGTGAACAATATATTGAAATACAACACAAATACACTGAATTTGATTCTATATAGGGATATTCTGAAAACAAATCTATTCAAACTACATATTCTACACTGAAACTCCCTGTGGCTAATGGAATTTTAATAATACAATACAAAGTATTATTTTGATTAAAGAAAATTTCAATTTTATTTGTAAAATTATGGTTATGGAAGAAGAATAGTCGTGAAAAAATAGAATAGATTATGTGCAAATTGGGAAAAAAAAAAAAAAAGGTTAACCATATGGAATGTTGTTATCCTAGTAATGATATGGTGAGACAATTATACAAAATAAAGCCACTATAAAAAGAATGGCAATTTTTCCAATTAACATATGATTTCTAGATTTAGGAAATAATTAAAGGAAAAATTTTAGATAACCCATAAATGATGTAAGAAATGGTCAAAATAATGTACAAATATATTGAATTATTTGTTAACAAACTACTAATAGTGACAGAAAATCAGTAACAACTGTTAAAGAAAATTAGACTATTGGTAAACAAACAATTAATAATGACAAAACAAAATCATTAACAACCGTTAAAGGAAATTATTGATCTCATCACAGTATTATTCGATACTGGAAATACTTAGACTTTAAATTAATGGAAAAGCTTTTTATAAGATCTGAGAAGGAACATTGCTTTCATGAAGTTATACCATTATTATTTATAAAGTTGTCTCACTTTTAAAAAATGATGCTTGGTTTTCCCAAATATAATGAATTTTCTACAACCTACTAAAAAATGATTAATTTTCTTTATTTATTATTTTAACATATTTTCAACAAAAAGACATTATTGTTTATTTATTTTTCCAATTTTATAGGCTTACAATAATCAAAAATCCACATTAATGCAATATAATAGCAATACATAATAGAAAACAATTATATGCACTCATAGTTAATATTTTGCCATTACTGTAGTTCAGTTTACAAACAAACAAACAAAAAAAACACATTCCTAGGAAATAAAGCAGAACCATTAGGATAATGAGGAAGAAAGCCCAGCTTTCAATGTATAAAATTTACAAAATTTTTCATTATTTTTCATTCATGTAATTTATTAAAATTTTTCAAAAATAATTTTGAAAATGACAAAGAGAATAAAAAAAATAAGAAATTGCATGATATTTTTCATTTGTATATTGAATGAAATATCGGAAAAGGTTGGGAAGGGGCTTTTTTAAATTACAGATGAATAATTTGAAAAGGAAATAAATAATAAAATTTAATTAATACAAAATTTCAATTTATGATATTTTCCATCACATAAGAAACCAGGTGGAAAATATTGAAATAATTTACCTCTGGAAGACATATCAATACCAAAATCAACATTCTTAAAAAGAGGTGGCTGGCCTGTATAAGCAAAGTTCACATCTATAAAATAAATTAAACAACATTTAGGAAAATAATACTAATTATCAATGCAAGAATATAAGCATATTAAGATGCTAATTAAAATAATAGCATGATATTTTATTTTGAAAATAATAATTTAATTTACAATCAATATAGCTATGAAAAGGAAGGGGGAAGTTTTGTGAATACTTGACATTTTGAAGAAATTTTGTAAAAATTGAAATTGAAAAATTTAGTTAAAATGAAGGAAAGTAAGCAACTCATTTACATTTTCTTGCCACATTATTTGTGTTTCTATCATGAATGGTTTTTCTCATCATACAATTTTAGAAATACTTTTCAATATTATCTAAATTTTTAAAGAACCAATTATTAAAAAACTTAATATGTTAGTAAAAATGTTAATAATAATAATAATATTGTAAAGAATATTTGAGGAGAAAAAAATTGAATGATAATAAATTCTTAATGCAAAGATTTTTAACTTACTATGTAACCCTAATATAGGAGGATTAAGAGGTGGTGGATTAGGAAAATGAAATTTAACTAAATATTCTTTTGGTCTTTTGATGAGCTCTGTTGGACCATTATCACCATCATTTTGCTTTTTTGGTTGATTTTTCTGCTGTTTTCTAGTCAAAGCTTCTTTTGTAGCTTTTTCCTAAAAATACCAATTCATAAATTATAATTCAAAATATATTATAATTCTAGTTTTTAAAAAAGCTATTAATAGGTAAAGTAATTAACAAATGAAATTGTTAGAAATAAAATTTCCTAAAATGTTATTAAATTTGTTTTAAAATGAGATACTTAAGTCATTCTATCGACAATTAAAAATTTAATGTACTCCTATCTAATGAACAAAGATTTTACTAAACAATTCAAGAACAAAACAGAGCATGTGAAATTCATTGTAGGCTATACTTGCATTTACAAAACCATAGCAATAAAAATCTAAGTGAAATGCATGTTTTTCAAGATGTATTACCAAAGACTTTAAACTGATTATAGAAACATTAACCTCATGAAAAAAGCAGCTTAGATTGCATCAGCATTAAAAATAAATATACATGTCTTTTGTAGTAACCAAGAGAACATATAAAAACTTTTCCTCCGTTAAAATGGAAACAATTTTTTTATATGTATTCAAAACATTCTTTTCATTAATCAAAACATGGTGGGGAGGGAATGGCTATTTCATTAGTTTTTTAATGATGAACATTGATTAGAAAATAAATAAAACAAAGCCATAAAAGCATCTATGTGAAATTTAAAGAAACAAATACATGACAAGATATTGTTATTATTCCAAATATATTTTATTTATAAATCAGCAATTTTGAAATGTTTCTTACAATTTAGATGAAAACAAAACACACAAATTAAAGTAAAATAAAAAATTAAAGTAACATTTTTTTATTTTGATATGTTGTTGAATAGTGATTCCTAAATCTGGTAAAAATTCTGGATTTCAGAAATATTATTTGAAAAACCTTCAACTGTATTAAGCAAATAAATAATCAACAAAATTATCAGTTACAAAATGCTTACTGCAACTTTAGTAGATTTTCCAGATGCCTTCATTTCTTTTAATCTTTTTTCCTGTTTCTCATATTCTTTGACTAATTCCTTTCGTTTCTGTACATACATTTTCTTGAACTGGCCTAGAAATATACATGATGTTTTAATGAAAGAAAACATAATTGAAATAATTCATAAAACTAAATTTATAAACTAATTAAAAGAATGATTGAATAGAACATTCCACGGTTTTCATATCAGCAAGTAACAATATTAATCTGGAATCATCTTAATCTTATTTACCTTCCAATGATGGATGAATTTGATTCACTATATTATAAGTTCTTCAACCTATTTTATTAATTCATATGTCTTTTGTTAAAGTAACAGAGACAGTTTGAAGTTTATAACAAATGTTAGTTATTTAAGTATAACAGAGGTACAAAATACAAGAAAATTTAAAAATTAATAAAATAAAATTGAATTATGATAGCATAAGATATTTTAATCCATTTATTTTATTTCTTAACAAGCTGAAACAAAGCAAACTTAATGTATAGTTTATTGATTGCTTCTATAAATTGCACATTAAGAGATAAAATTTAATAGCAATAATGCAATTATTTTATAAACATAAAATTATTATTAGTATTATTAGTAGTCTGATAAAGTTTTGAACCTGAAATGCAAAAAGAAAATTTATAATTCAAGATGCAAATTAGAACATGGTTAATCCATCTTTCAAAACAAGAAAAATCGTTGTACTATTCTAACTTTATTTATACAGTTTTAAATACTGTACTTATGGATTTATATAATTATAAATATAGTTGTGAAAGAATTTTTTTTAAATTCTAAACTTACTGTAATTTCCGCGATAATAAAACAATTTTAAATTATCTAAGTGAATGATGTCTGTACACACATTATCCAAGAAACTTTGATCGTGAGAAACAACAAGAAGAGTTTTCTTCCATCCTTGTAAGTAGCTGTAATTAAAAAATAAAATTACAGAAAGTTATTCAACCAAATTTAAGAGCCATACAATAAATTTTAAATTAATTCTTAAATTCGTTCATTCATAATTACGATGCTTAAAAAATTAATAATAACATTCTTACTTATCAAGCCAAATAACAGCATTTAAGTCTAAATGATTTGTAGGTTCATCAAGCAGAAGTAATGTGGGTTCCATAAATAAAGCCCTTTAAAAGAATATAAATTTATGAGCACTTAGAAATAGAACTTGTATCTTTGAAGCATACACATCCATTTAAAAAAAATCACCATATACCTAGCAAGAGAAACTCTCATTCTCCAGCCACCTGAGAAATTCTTTGTGGCTCTATCTTGCATTTCACGTGTAAATCCTAAACCAGCAAGAATACGTCGAGCGCGTGCTTCAGCAGAATCAGCTCCAATAATTCTTAATTCTTCATAAATCTATAAAAATTATTAAGTAAAAATAAGCTATTAAGAATAAAAAGATTTACAAAAATTGCAGAGCAATAAGAAGAATTAATTTATGCATAGCTAAAGCAAACAATTTTTTACTTCATTCAATCTTTCTTGCTTCTCTAAATGGCCTTTACTAGTTTCCTCTTCTAAAGCCTTCATTTCTTCCAAAAGCTGTGTACGCTTAACATCTGATTTCAGAACTACTTCTACAGCAGGTGTATCATCAGCAACAACCTCTAAAATATTTCAATTCAATTTTTTTTAAACTCAAGAAAATGAATTCTCTACCAAAATTTCATAAAGTGTTGGTTCTCAATTTAGTATTATATATATATAATTCAAACTGTAAATCCAGTGTTTATTATTTAATTAATAGATTTCATGCTAGTAAAATTAATAAACACAAGGTTTGTGTGTGTGCATGTATAAATAAGAATAAAAGCAATTTTTGCACAAAAAGTAACAAAAATTTGAAAAATTAAAATATCTGTATAAAGAAAGCATAAGAAAATGTTCCCTTTTAAAGAAGACATTTTTATTTTAAGGGACAAAATTATTTATTTGCATAATTACAGAATCTAATCTCATAAAAGCGACCATCAGTTAGCTCTTTATTGTCTGTCTACTAGTTATGTCTATGCCTACTACGGTAGAGACAGCAGCTATAGAAGGTTAAAAGTGATTCAGCAAGGTGCTAAAATGAATTCATATAAATATAGAACCCTAATGCAATTGACAGATGCAAGAGAAAGCAGGATGAGCAATTTAATCAGAGTGTTTCCATAATGATGCATTTCCTCACAGTATGTTAAAAAAAACCTTCTTTACATTACAACACAGCCTCCACTAGTTTGAAAGTTCATTATTTGCTCTCCATTATGCTACTGTCCCATTTTAGTTTTTCTCCTCAAACTTATTACTAAGTTCCAATATATAGTCAGCTTACCTATAGGATAGGATTACCTACAGCTTACCTATAGCCTGTCATGATATTTCATGTCATTTATTTATAATAGTTCAATTTTATTTCCTTAATATCTTTTAACAATAACAATACAAGACTAAAAAATGTGCTGAATTTGAAATCTTCCTTTACAGAATACTTCCCCTATGTAATAATATACTCTCTCTCTCTCTCTTAGACATATCATATTCATGATACATTATTGCAATAAATAAAATATTTAATAAGATATCTACGCAATGAACCTGATAGCAAGTGCTCTAGGCAGTGCTGATATTAAAACTAGGAAAGGTCCAAATTAACACAGCATTTAATGCACAGTAGAAGGATAGAAATAATGTAACTTAAAATAGAATATTTAAAAAGTAACTCTTTTAACAGAATAAGAAATTCTAGAATTATAAATAAGCTGTCTGTTCTATGAAAATTAGAGACAAATTTAAAAAGAAACAAATAGTACAACGATACACTCCTGAGTACTTAGTTCATGACTATTGCCTTAGTTTTCTTTTATCATAATTAATTAAGGAGGGTAAGATATTGCATCGGCAGCATTAGGAAGGCATTGGAAGTGGGTGTTTGCTACGACTCTCCTATGTATCGAATGCAAAATACAAGTTGTGACAGGAGAAGAGCAGCATTCTGCTCATTGTTCATTGCCACCTATTAAGGACTGTTTCAAAAAAATAAAAGCTAAATCTTGATTCTTATTTAAGGGTTACCTTTTTTTAGCTTTGTAAACAATTATGTGAAAAATAAAATCAGTTTGAGTAAATTTTCTGAAAAAATTTGACCTATGATTTACATTAAAGTTTCATGTTCCCAGCATTTAAGTTAAGCATTATAGAATTAATGTTAAAATGTGAGCAGTTAATGTCTTTTAGTTTACTTTTGGTCTAATAAATTCTCGAAACATGCAGTGCTGTATATAAATATATATATAAACGATCATAACAGAACTTTCTATTTAATTCAACACATTACTGCCAACTACATTTATGATTCAGGGCCATGGTTGCTTTCACATTCAGGTAAATGGAAAACTTAGTACTCAATAAGAAGCAGAAAATATGCATTATAACAGTGAGTTGTGATAAAAATTTTGTCTTCCAGTATTGGTGCGTAAATAAATGAGTTTATTGAATTCCGACATATCCATGAGAGGGGGGAGGTATTCAGCCTGCCCTACTGCTACATTAGAGTTGATACTTAAATATATACAGCAATGCTTAAAAATACAAATTACATATCACAGAAGTGTCAAAGAAAAAAAGTATCCACCTATTTGCATATTTCTAATTCAACAGTTTTTTTTATAAAAATTACAATATACAAACACAAAATTATAAATTGAAATGTAATATATAAATTATATATCTGAAATATAACAAAATAAACATCTATTAGTTTGTGTACTTCTGATTCATCGGTTACATTTTAGACAAATAATTAAATAAAAGGCATTAAAAGAAAAAGTTGTATATATATTTACCTCAACTATTAAATGTCAAAATAAGACATTTAACTCCTCCCCCCCCCCCCAAAAAAAACATTTGAGTTTACTCCTTTTATTATAAATTTTCTTCTTCATTACAGAAAATTAACACTTGGTATAAAATTAATACTGTGATGGAAAACCTTTTTAAGAAAAAATATCAAAAACATCAAAATAATTACCTTGTTCACACAGCAAAGCATCAATGGTTGGAGGAATGTTCAATGATCTATTGGCAATGTGCTTTAATAATGTAGTTTTACCATGTCTAAGAATTAAAAATACAAATTTATTGGAATATGCAATTACTTAATATCAAAAAATTAAACAGAATTTTTACGACTTCTTACCCATTTGGTCCAACAAGACCATATCTTCTTCCTGCAGTAATATGTAAGCTAGCATTTATGAACAAATCCTTTCCTCTAGCAGATATTGAAAAATTGTCTACCTAAAGTAAAAGTATTTAAATTTATTAGCAACATTTAACATGAAAAGATTTTCAGATATTTTTATTGAGTAATTAAAATTTTAACAAGTACCAAAAACAATAGAAGAATTAAATGGATCAATTCTGGCAATATTTAATGAATGGTTAGTAAAAATTATTTAATGATGCTGTTATTTCTTTTAGAAACAAAATATACAGAATACTGAATATTTTGAATTCGTAACACAAAAATTAGATTAAATAGCATTAAAGAAGACAACTACAAGAAGCATAAAAAATAAATATTGAACAATGTTTACATGCTGCAAGTGACAACTTTATACTTCAATGAGTGATAACTTTATATTTTAGATAACTAAATTTTGCCAAATTAGAACAATTTATTTCACATAAATTAAAATGTTTATACACATACACACAAACAAGTCATTCCTTTTTCAATAAATAAAAGGACATTTTTAAAATTTTCTCTGCCTTGAAAAGTAGGGAAAAAAATAAGCAGTATTTTTGGTTAAATTATCAAGAAAATTTTAAAATTTTTACCCTGACTGTTTCATACTTTGACTATTTATTTATACAAAAATAAAAAATAATAAAGTTATTAGATAAAAAAATTTAAGTCATTATTAATCACAAGCAAACAATTACCTTGATATCAACAGCATTTTCCATCTGTAGTTGTTGTGCTGCTGATTTTTCTGCTTGTGAAACAGTAAACTGATCATCAACAACTTTACCACCCAATGTTTCAATTTGTCTTTGATAATCTAACTATAAAAAGAAAAGGTATTTTGTATCATCAAAATAAATTACTTAACATTAAAACACAACCAAAATACTAGTGCTACATTTATATATATAATAAAACCATGAAGATTAATCTATTAAAAAATAATTTATTTTTTAAATTTTTGACTGGATAAGTTGGCTAGGTGCAAAAAAAAAAAAAAAAAACTAACAGAATAGTAATATTTAAATTATGCTTTGCTTTGAAAATATTTGATATTGTTGAAAAAGAATTATAATAAAATAATCAAAATCATTTCAATAAAAATCAAAAAATTAAGTAATAGATCATTACTATAATCTCTTAATTTTATATTTACGTATAGTAATAACATTAAAAATTTAAAAAAAACAAAGCAAAAATATAATGTTTCAAACATGTCAATTTTATTTGATTCAACTTCCAAGTCAAATTTCAAATCTGTTTACTAAATGGAAGAAAAGAAGCACAGAATACTTGCTTTCTGCTACACACAAAATTGAATAATATGTATACACTAAATTGTCAGGTATACCAAAGATACTTTTACCCCAGAGTGGTATAAATGGAAACTAATTTATTCAAAAAAAAAATCCTTAAAATATGATCTTAGCCAACAAATAAATATGCATGTTGAAATTCTACAGGGGATATCACTTAGCCAAAAACTACTAAATTTGGCATTGTTTTATTATGGAGGCTAGAAATATGTATCTCGCAAAATGATTTTTGATAAATAAAAATTATAATTGAAATTCTGTATTTTCCTACAGAAAGTCTCATAAATATTACAGCACAAAACTTTTTTTAAAAAAATCATTTTGATATTCAAGACAATGTTTATTTAATACCAGTTTAGTCACTATGCAATTTTATCTGAAATTTTTGTTAGGCTTTTTAAAATCCTTCTATACTTTTCTTATATAAATTTTCTTGTTACAATAAAATTCAAGCTATTTTCAATATATATAAATAAACATTCTTGCAGCTTCCTACTTTTATAGTAAAGAAAGAAGAAAATAATGAATAAGAAAACAAAATTTTATTACCTTAAAAGACAATACACAATCAGATAATAAATTACCCAAATCATAACATTTTTAATGACACTACAATAACATAGGACTAGATTTCAATAGGAGGGTTTTATTTATGGAGTAAACAGAATAAATGTAAAGCAATTAAAATGATATATCTTTGATATCTATGACAGTCTTTTGTTTAAAAGAACTCAATGCATTGGAAATGTGTGCTTGTGTTCCATCTCTTATGCATAACTTAATATTTACGATTTTTTAAGTGAAGTTTTTTTCAGCTTCAAATTATGATAGACTTTAAGGACTTGTGATTTTAATAGACTTATATGTGTAATAAATTATAATTTAATAACAGATTTGAAAGTTTCAATAACTCTTATTTAAAAATTAATAACCAATTAACTTTAATTATATGCATTTAAACAGATAGATATATTTAAAGTAAATGATAATTTGAAGCAATATAGACTATTCTAATAATATTTCATCCCTTTAAGATGGAAGTGTAGAAAGACGTCCTCCCACAGGACAAAATCTGACAAGCACCAACTTACAGACAAAAGCCTTTTTTCCTGTATATGTGCATTATATTTCCAAAAAAATGTGCATAATAATTTGTAAAGTGCAGACCTCTTGCATAAAAATGACACATTTTTGTGTGTAAGTAACAACAAATATCATACTTTCAATCTTGATTTAAAAAAGTAATTAAAATAACATTTAGCATAAAAAATAATAAATGTTGTGCAAATTATTTAGATTGATAGTATTTAAGTAACATCAGATTACTGATGCAAAATATAAATAACATAAGAAAAATAAATGTTTAAATTTAAGTTTCCCCCTCCCCCAGAAAATCGAAATAATTAAAACTTTAAAGCCATATGAAAAATCTCAAAATGCAGAAATTAATATTGCACAATTTATATTCATAAGCAATGTTTCATTGTTTGTCTTGCTTCAAACAAACTGTACCTCTTCTAATCTTGTAATCATCTATTTTATCATAAATAATTCCTTGATTCATTACAGATAAATTCATTTATAAATTTACATACTCCCTTTCCCAGAAAATAAGCAGTCATTTAACTACAATTGCACAAATGAAATTGAAAATGGGGGAAAAAAAATAAAAGCTGTTAGAATGAAAATTGTCTCCTAAATGAAAAATATGAATTAAAGTAAGCACTTTGAGAAAGAGCATGCATTTTTATTTACATTCATGAATATCCAATGATTCATAAATAATCATCCAATCATAATTTGAATTCAGGGAGAGAAACATTAATGAATACGCATTTGTGCATCAATGAGCTTAGGGTGAACTTTAGCAATTACATAAGGATTTGGTACTCAGCCCAGAGTAGAATCTAACACAAGTAGATATGTGTTTTTTCATCCTACATAAATTACAAGAGTATCATTAAAATCCTTTATAATTACTTTTAAATAATTCATATCTTATTTAGACTTTACACTGAATAATATTTCTGATAATAAACTTAGCAAATTGTTCAAAATATTTATAGATATATATCATTTTATAACTGGTTATAAACATATAGATACCTGCTTCTTTAACTTTTTCTTTTCCTTATGAGATAACTTTGGAGCAGATGTTTTTTCTTCTGCAATGTAAGGAAAGATTAAAATGTTTAATAATGTACAAAATTTACTGATGATATCAAGTGTTACATAATAAATAATTTATGTTACAAAAATAGTTTGTTTAAACACTGTTCAGCAATTTTTACAAATTAAAAAGAAATAAATGTCCTTTAATTAACAAAAAGGAAAAAATAATAATTTAATGTTTGGAGATTTATACTTTTTTTAAAAAATTACATTAAGAAAGTATAATCAGAACTGAAAAAGTATTCAGAAAAGTACAAAAAACTGGCTTAAATCACCTCTAGTAGTTTCATTTTCTTGAGTAGCCAAGGAAGAGCTGTCATCATCATCATTGAAATTTTCATCTTCATCATTCAAATTTTCTTCATTTGAATCTTCATCAGCACCATTTGGCACTTCTTTCTTATTATTTTCTGATGTTTTTTTCTTTGGGGCTTTCTCTTTTTTCTTTTGCTTTTTATCTTTCTTCCCTTTATCACCTGCATCTACAGAATTCAAAGATAGACAGACATGATGTCAACAAAATTACATAATAATGATCAGTTCTATATCATTATAATTTATGTTTGAAAATGATTTCTAATATTTTAATATTATTTACTTCTCTTTCAAATACGAGAGGTCACTTTGTTCAATTTTCACGATGACAAAGATATTTTCAAAATAACAATACTTATGATAAAGAAAATAATATTAAATAAATGGCAAGATTATAATAGTAAATTTGACATATCATTATTATAAAGTACAATGAAAAAATATAATTACCATGGTTAAATACATACAATAAATACAAAATAACATAAATGATTGCAATATTATTTGAAAAAGTAGGAAAATTAACCTCATCAATAAATAATTTTAACAAATTATGGGACAAATACAATGCATCCATACATATATTTACAATCTAATTAGCATAATAATAAAATATTTTTCCTTTCACTGCATTATTTCATAATTATTAAAACAAGTTCCCTAAATTTAAAAAGTTACCCCCCCCCCTTTTTTGCTAACAAGTCTGTTTTTGATAGCTTAAAATTTATTGTGACCAATATTTTTTGAATAAATAATGTCTTTTTTTAAAATATATAAGTTAATGTTACAAATGATTAATTGGCAATAGAAAGAAAATAAATTAAGGGAAGAAAAAAAATTGATTGAACAGCCAATTTTTCTATATGTGCATTGATAAAATTTCTCAATAGAACTTATTAACCTAAAAACATTCATTACGGGAAGTTCCATTTTCAGAGAATAGGTAATATATAAATCCACATAAATTAAAAATGATTAATATTCATTGCAATTTATATATTATAATATACCATGAGAATTGTAATAATTAACTAATCATTGCATAATATACTAGCTCCAAACTTATGTGAACAATAATGAGCACATTTCACAAATTTAGACATTCTGATTACCAAAGTCAAGAAATAAAGCACCATACCTGGTATATATATATATACATGTGTTTGTATTATTTTTAAGTCTGAAAAATATTCTGCTCAAAACAGCAGAAGAGTAAACTAATTTTCTACAATACTGATACTCAAATATATATATATATATATATCAGCTATTTCCCAATAGCTGTTTCTCATTCATAAAATTTTATAGTTATTTCTAAAATAGAATTGTGGAATTTTTAATTTTTTAGGCTTGAATTCCATAAATAATCAAAAAATCAATCATTTCATCACTGCACTGTTTTATAAGATTAAAACAAAAAAATAATCACACACAAAAAAATCTTTTTGAAAAAGCATTTCGCATATGAAGCATTTTCGCATTTCCTTAGTAGAGCATTATGAAAAATGAATGCATAATAATATTGTGTGCATATATATATATGAAAAACATACTTTATTACGTTATTTTTTAAAATAAAATAATGGATTCCAAATAATTATATTGCCAACAAAATTAAAACTTCAATACTTTAAATAACTTTATTCTCATAAATGTGATAAAATAAATCAAATCGCTAATTTTTTTCTTTACAAACAATAATTTATACATAGATATTTATGTATATATACTTGCTAAGTTATAATAACGTATAATAACAAAAAATAACTTTTTTCAAACACTAAAATTTCCTTTCTCCAAATATTTATTTTCCAATTATTAAACTATTCATTATTTTCGAATTACTGATAAAAGAAAATCACTAGAATAATAATAACAAGAAAAACTAATTTAAGTTACATAGATCGGCGACCTAATAAAAAAAATCTCTATTTTGTAGAAAAATTTCATCAGTTTTTTTGATACTGTACGCATATTTTGGAATGAAGATAAAATTCGTTAAAAATGTAGTAATAAAATTCAAAAGAGCAAAATATGCGTTTTTGTAAATATGTGTCAAACCGTACCATTATCCACCATGTGGTCATCTTTCAAGGATAATTTTTCTTCGAATTCCTCATCATCCAAATCAACTTCTTTCTTTGATAACTGTTTTGGAAGTTCATCTTCGACTTCTTTTTTAGATTGTTTAGTCTTCTTTTTAGGCATTTTGATTGATGATAAAACCACGTTCAAAGCTACTATTGTAATTTACGCAAATTTCATTGCTGTTGACAATTCTTAAAGTGACTGTTGCCAGGTATAAAACGATGAAAATTCTAAAGGTGCATATATTTGCCCAAAAGCAAAAATACAAAACAAAAACTTACAGCATGAAAAAAATTGAAATCTTGATTCATTTATATCTCATATCATTTTTATCAATAATCATCAAACTATATGTTTTGTAAATTTGGCTCGCAATATATAGCATTCGTGTGCTTTGACAAGAAAAAAAAATCCTATAACTGCAACTACAACTACAAACGTTTTGTTTATATTTACTTTTACAGTAGAAAAAGTGTTCTGACTATTTTATTAACAAAATGGTAATATATTTTTACGAAAATATAGTGTTTTAACTTTTATTATATTTTATTAAACAAATTAATGTATTTTAATTCAATATAAGGAGGAAAATTCTTATATTATAATTTTATGTATTCTAAATATGTAGTCACTATATTTTTCACCAATGGTTCGATCATTTTTTATCATTCTTGTAAATATTTTTTAACTTATCAAGGTTCCACTATTAAAATTGGATATTAGGAACTTACTTTAGATTTTCCTTATAAACATATTTCATTTAAACTTATAATGAACATGCATCCATCCTTTGTATTTCATAAATTATACAACTAGATATTTTTTAACTCTAACATAGTTTTCTTCTTATTTGGCATATTTTATAACTGTAGTAAATGCTATAAAAGATTTATTATTTTTAGAATATTGCACTTCGTATATAATTACTTATTTAAATCTGTTTCATCTATTTAAAAGAAACTGTCTAATTAAAATTATGGTAAAATCCTAATGTAGTCCACCTCTGGCGACTTTTTCAAAATCTCGCCAATTTTTCAGAATCTCGTTAAATAGAAAGTATTTGAATTAAAAGGTTAAGAAAAAAGAATTCTTACCTTTCGCCAAGAAATTCTTATTATTCGCCAAAGGCGGGCTAAAATAAGATCGACCCAAAAATTATTTCATCATCCAGTTCATATATTGGCTTCATAGTTAATGAATTGAATTAAATTGAAGGCATTTTATGATACATCCAACTAATGTCCGTATATAATATATAAAACTTGCATTCCATCTATCGAAGAAAATTAGTAATTATTCTGTTTAAAAAGCATTATCAAATTATATTCATCATTAATAGGAATAATAATATGAAATTGTGTATTATAGTTTTAACTCGGATTTATAAAGCATTTGTAAATGTATTTTAATACTTTTATAAAGTGATACAAAATATTATATCAATTTAAAATTTTGTTTGATTAATTTTAAAAATATATATATAATTTTTTATAAATATTATTTATGTGTCAAAAAAAATAAGATCCCAAAAGAAATGTAGAAAAAAGAGAACACCATATAAAAATTAGTAAAACTGAGGTGTCATTATTAAAAATTCTTTCCAAATAACAAAACATCAGTAAACTACAGTGAAAGCCATTTTGGTGAAATAAATTATGAATATTGTCATGGTGTTTGAATGGTTCTATCAAGATTTGTTAATAATTAATGAATAATTTATTTGAGATATTTTTTCAAAACTTTATATAGTGTCTGTAATAGATTTAATTTCTGTTGAAATATAAAAAGCATATTTGTTATATGTGTGTGAAACATGAGTGAAGAAATGGGCACTACATTTTTTAACAATTTTATTTTTTCAGTAAAGTAATTCAGTTTTTTGATTTTATCAAATGCCTTTGTCTATTCCAAACAATCTGATTATATGGGACTACTCGCACTACTTACAAATTAAAGTTACAGTGAAGCTGAATCTCGATTGAATAAAATATTAATTTTTGAATATAATTTGAAATTATTATTTTTATTATTTTAGTTTTGAGTATAATCAATACTAACTCTTAACTTTAAAATATAAACTGGTATAAAATTTATTTTGAATGTTTAAGGTATTATTGTATAAAATTTGGTTGAAATATAATTTGAAGCCTTATTGCTTAAAATATTTAATTTTGTAACATTTATGCTAAAATAAGTACTGATATTTTTTAGAAGATGAAAATCTACAAAAGTTCTTATATTAAATACATCAACTGAATATTTGAAAGTCCTTTCCTTTCCTTTTTCTAATATGTTGATATGTTATATAATTAGAATATTTATATCTATTGATGTTGAAACTGGATTTAATAATTCTTCATCATATAAAAATTATATATATTTCTATTATTATCTCAATATTAAATTGGCGAAGGTAGTTCTAGTTACCTCTAAATGCTATGATTGTATGGTTTATAACTAAAAACATAATATCATTAATTTTTCAGGCTGAAAGAAAAGCTGTCAATAAATATTATCCCCCTGATTGGACTCCAAATAAAGGTTCCATTAACAAATTTAAGGGCACTCATGCTCTTAGAGAAAGAGCCAGAAAGCTTCATATGGGCATTCTCATTATTAGGTAACATAAAAATGTCATAATTTATAAATACAGGGTGTGCCAGAAAAACTTACTTATTTAAAAGGTCAATAAAAGCAAAGGTAATTTTTTTTTTTTTTTTGAGAATACAATAATCCAATTTTTTTCATACAGTTTTGAAAATGACATCGGTTTAATGGCGACCCCCATTGCGCATACACTGATTAAGTCAATTTTTGCAGTTCGTGTCCACTCTTTGCAGCATATCAATCGGTATGTTAGCAATGGTGTTGCAAATGTTATTTTTGAGGTTAGCTATTGTCCGTGGTCTGTCAACATAAATCAAGGATTTCAAAATGAACCTTGTCACTGAAAAAAACGACTGTGTCTTCAGGCAGGTTGTCAAGCAGCATTTCACATATATTTTGACGGGCAATAAAATCGCTTTCAGTTAATTCTTGCCTAACAGCCAATTTATAGGGGTGAATTTGAAGATATTGACAGAGAATTCGTCGAAGAGTGGTGTCAGAAATTGCCAGAGCAGCTGCGTGTTTTCGAGCCGAATGCAGAACTGACTGCCTCACTCTTTCGACATTTTCCGGAGTTCTGGATGTCGGTTAGTGTCTTGTTCTGGGTTTAGCGACGCTTCTGAACCCATGACAGAATTGAATTACGGCCAGGAACGGGTCTGTGAGGAGGAATTTTAAGGCGAGCACAAAAGGCACGTTGCGTAGCAACAAGTGAGCAACCCTTAGAAAAGAACCTCTGGAGGGTGAAGGCCCGCTGTTCTCTAGACCAGAGCATGATGGCAACTGACTAGAGGGAGAAACAAACTTGGGGACTTTCCCCTCCAGTAGCGCTACCTATCACTCCTCTACCCATCCAACTCACCCCTCGGGAGTTTTTTCAAATATGTAAGTTTCTCTAGCGTACCCTCTATGCAAGTTTTATGAGTTTGCATTAAATATGTATTTCATTTCTGCACAATGTTGTTCTTAATAACATTAATATCATTATGCATACATATAAACATAACAAACATTTCAAATACTTTGCTTAACTGATAAATATTATATAAAGTTTTTTATTTAATAGAATATAGTTTCTTACATAGAAAAAAAATTGATGTTATGTTTCATCATGTCAAAATGAAATAGTATTTACACTGCCACCGCCACCCATTTTTTTTTTTCATAATTGTTTATTTGTAAACTTTAATAATTTTCTAAGTTTGTATTAAGCAGAGATTACAGATAAAGTGTTATAACATTAGTTTTACTCTGGGATGCTACCTCTTAAAAAAAGGAGTTGGGAAAAGAAATTTTTTTAATGTGAATAGAATATTTCTGTCATTCATTTCTAAAATTAAAGGTTTTTCTGGAATAGGAGAAATATGAAATAAAAATTATTAAAGACATTTTGCATTTTTTAAATAATTTATAGGACAAATACAATGGAATATTTTTTTTAATTATTGCCTTTACTTGCACAATTAAAAGCATTTCTTATTGATGTTTCTATTTTTTAGGTTTGAAATGCCATTTAATATTTGGTGTAATGGATGTGAAAATCATATTGGGATGGGAGTCCGTTATAATGCTGAAAAAACTAAAGTTGGAATGTATTATACAACTCCTATATATAAATTCAAAATGAAATGCCATTTATGCACCAATCATTTTGAAATACAGACGGATCCAGCGGTAATATTCCTTAATTTTCCTATTTGACTATTCTGTGTGTTATTATTTATATTAATTATTTTTATTTTATGAAAATAATTAACAGTTATATGTATCTATGAAATCAATATTCAGATTGCTGAAATAAAGTTAATTCAGGATTTTCCATCTCCACTTAAAGAATATGTACTCCTGTGTGTTTGGTTCAATTAGCTGCCTATTTATTCTTTTTGTGTAACTTTTAATTGTAAAGAAGCTATTACCTGTTTTGTTTTTATTATTTAATACTTTGATATAATTGAAAAATGACATGCATAGAATTTAATTTTATTCTGAAAACAAACAAACAAAAAAACAGCATTTAGAAAAGTATCAGCATTTTTTTTATTATCCTTTGTATTATTTAAATAATTTTCTCCTCCCCCCTTCAAAAGGATAATGGCAATTTCCATTTCTATATGTAACTCTAATATTTGATTTTTCCTTAAAATTAAACTTAATGGTGTATGCAATGTATATACTATTGTTTTTTTTTTCAAGTTACTTATTTTGTTTATTTTTTATCTATATTTCTGTGTATTATGCATAACATATGGCTAGGGTTTTTCCTCCCTTTCTTTTTTAAGATTTTCATTAAATTAATAGTTTGCTCCTTGCAGAATTTGGATTATGTTATCTTGAATGGAGCAAGGCGACAGGAAAGAAGATGGGATCCAACACAGAATGAGCAAGTAGTTCCTGAAGGTAAACTTAAACTTATCATTTACAATTATTTTACAAAACTTAGAAATGCTTTATCATAATAATAAATTTAATATATTCAAGTACTTTATATTGTAATACATTTTAAAGATTTATTACAAATTAAGCAAAATCTAATAATAAAATAGTGCTTTATTTTAACCTTAAATCATTATTTTTAGCACTATTTGGAAATCAAAGAAACACTAAATATTCTAATTCCAAGCATTTTCTAGGGATTACAATTTCATTGTGTTTCTTATAACAATGGCAATTTTTATATAAATCAGATTAAAAGAACTCTCCAGTGATTTTTTTTCTTTCTGGATAATGGAACTATCCAAACATTTATACATTAAAATTTTATGTTTTTTCAAGATTCTTCTCACATAAAAAAATTAATCATGAATCTTGCAAATATTTATGATGAAAAGATTTAAAATTATAAAGTTTCAATTTTTATTCCAAATTAATTAATATATAGAAACAAAAATTTATGGGAAAAAATAAATATTTCCTATTCATAATTATTAAATGGTTAAAATATCTGCTTAGCAAAAATCTATATACAACAATTAAATTATAAAATGACTTCAAAATTGGATTTAAAAATTTTAATAAATTTTAGTTGCAAAATAATCATATTTTATTTGTCTTTTGTATAGAAAAAGAAGTCAGCAAGAAGCTCATGACAGATTCTATGTTTTGTCTTGAACATAATGTAAATGATAAAGTAAAACAGAAAACTATCTTACCATCATTACGAAAATTGGAAGAATCCAGAGAAAAGTGGAAAGATGATTATCTGCTAAATAAAACACTTCGACAGCAATTTAGGGTTTGTGTTATATCTTTATTTACATACTAGCCGCTTTTGGCAACCAGCTGGTTTGATAAAGTAATGCGTTCTAAAATTTTCAATTAAATACTTATGTGCCTTGCTCTCTTTAAAATTTCTCTGCCAGATATACTTAAACTTCAAAAGTCACATTACTCATATTATTATAGAAGCCTTACGATTATTTGTTCATTGCACTATGTAACTCTTATATTTTTAGAAAATGTCACATTTTATATATATATTTTTTTTATCCAGTCACATGCTAAAAGTTGCATTTCTTTAGATTTAATTTGCAATGATAGGTTTTTTTTTTTAATATGAACTTCCGTCAATAGGATGGCAACATACTGATCAAATCTAATTTTTTCCCCTTGCAGATTTTATTTTATATATTTGTCCGAAATATATTGTTGAACAACGTGGTTAAAATATTTCTTTAAAAATTTGGTAAAAATAGAAGCTTAAGTTATATTTTAAAATACTGTTACCATTAGAAAGCTAATTTTTTTAAAAATCTTTAAATGGATGTAAAAATCATGTTTGTGTGATAATATTTTCAGAAGTTATAGCGAAAAAACATTGAAATTTTGCTTACATTTTAATTAATTCAAATCCTAATTAAAAATTCGAAAAAAGGGCTCCGAGGTGCACATTCCAGACCTCCAGAGTATACCTGTACCAAATTTGGTAGCTGTAGGTCCAACAGTCTGGCCTGTAGAGTGCCAACACACACATTGAGCTATAGGTGTGTGTGTGTGTGTGTGTGTGTGTGTGTGTGTGTGTGT